>JACEFZ010028537.1:0-149550 GCA_014155875.1 Cepaea nemoralis | reverse complement strand
GCACTGCGACTTCTACTGAATTAAATAATCATGCAATGACAACCTATTTGCCGCATTTCACGGTGATAGGTCGGTTCCATGGAACGGTTTTGGCATCCGTGAACCGATAGGTTGGTTCAGTATAGATAGTGCTTTATTTGTTCCAGTTCTCTTATTTTGTCCGCAATTTTTAGTAAATTAAAATGTATACAGAAATATTTAGCTTCCGCTCATGTGCAACAAGACGCTAGGAGCCATTTCTTTTTCAGGAGAAAACGAGTTTGTTGTGATTCGAAATGATTGTTGTGATTCAAAGTTCGAAGTGACAATACCTTCTGGTTCTGGATGTCATATATTTTAATAAAATTACCGTTTTAAACAATTTTATATTATAGTTATTGTGATTTAAAGGACTTTGTGAAAGATTCTAAAACTAATTCCATGTGCAATATTCAGTTAATTATTTAGAAGACGTCATAATTTAAAAAGAAAACTATCAGTGAAAGTTCCTTATAATATGATGGCATATGCCGACTTATGCTTGCGCTAATGGGCCACACTTGTGCCACTAAATTTGCTTTGCCTATCACAAAGTATTTAAGGATATTTAAATAATTAAATTTAAAAGAATAATAATTATAACTAAATAGAAAATAGTGTTTATATTGTTTCTCAGTACAATCTGCCAGGTGTGTCCCGGACATTTTCCATTTTGTGTGAAAATTATGTGCTTCAGAATATTATGTTTTAATTGTGTTGTATTCGTGTTGTGGTGCAGTTCTTGTGATGTTACTGAAATAAGTGGTGTGTTTAACATTATTCAGTAAATTTAACTGGATTAGCTGCAGCGGATACAAAATAACGACTTGGTAAGTGGAAATTTGTCATAACTGTCACACCTTTAATTTAAATTGTTATTACTAAACCTCTCATTATTGTCATAATATTTCTAACCTATCAATTAATTATTATCACTGTCGTGTTTTTTGTGCAATCTCCTTTAATTTGATATATCATGCAGTATATCTGCTACGGTTTTAACCATTTTCACAACATTATTGTCACACACCCCTACTTCCCATTTTCTGCCATCAATTTCTGTTTGGTCAGGACCACTTTTTTGTTTGCCAGGCAATCAGATAGTACGAAACACGACTATCTAGATATTTGTGAAGAAGGCAGTTTGCCATTGCTTTCATTGATGAATTGGCCATGTGGCATGGTCGAGACAAGAACACGGAGCTGATCCACGACTCTGTTGATCGTGTGAGATGGTGAAACATGACCGCCCACGTTTATCGGCATGGCACATGATGGTGATGAGTGCTTAGTACGCCTGCTTGCCAGGGCAGTGGTACGCAATCAATCTTCAACAGTGGCAGGATTGTTGTTTTTCCCCTGTTGGGTCGGCTCTGCCGTATGCAATGTCACTGGATAATTTCAGAATTTTCTTAAAATTATCACCCCAACTCATTATACAGTGTCCTAATATGGGACAGCCTAATATTTCATATCATTACCATAGGACTGTCTTTTATTACGAAATGAATAGCAAAACGAACTAACACAAAGCTGTAAGTTTACACCAGAATTATATTTCATAACTTACAATATGGATAAATATAATAAATAGCATATTATAACACACAATTTAGCAGTAAGTTATAAGATTAATACAAGCACATATATTTAACAGAACCTCTAAAGATGTGGCGAGAAATGCCTTCGTCTCTAAATTGGTGGATTGTATGATAAATGTCCTAATCTCTAATGAAGAGCATGAGAAATGCCTTCATCTCTTAAGTAATGGATTGTATTATAAATGCCTTAATCTCTAAACGAGAGTATGAGAAATGCCTTCATATCTAAAAAACTGAAAAGTATGAGAAATGTCTTCATCTCTAAAAGAGAGTATAAGAAATACCTTCGTCTCTAAAGGAGAGTATAAGAAATGTTTTCATCTCTAACGAATTAAAAAGTATGAGAAATGCCTACATATCTAAAGAATTGAAAATTATGAGAAATGCCTTAATCTCTAAATAATTTAAAAGTATAAAACATGCCGTCATCTCTAATGTAGTGGATTGTGTGTTCAATGCCGTCATCTCTAAAATAGTAGAGGCTATGAGGAATGTCTTCTTTTCTAAAGTAGTAAAGGGTATGAGACGTGCCTTAATCTATATAGTTGTAACGAGTATGAGATATGCCGTCAACACTAGTAGTAGTGGGGAATATGATAACTGCATTTATGTTCTCGAGTAGATGGTGGGAAACTCCCAGCTTCGTCTCCTGCTGGTAGCGAACGGACAACTCACTAGAGTGCGACAAACAAAGTCCACCGACCTGAGTATTCATCTAACTATATGAAGAACTCGGCTCTTGTGAAGACCGGTTACTCACTTGTTCTGATAGCTGGACATTCCTGCTATTTACAGACATCACAAATCACTTATGAATGGGGAATACTGGGTGAAACCACCCGTTACCGTCCCAAGAATACATTTTTTTAACAGATAACACATCTTTAATTTAGGAATGACATGCTCAGAAAAGACATACCAGTCTTTGGACTGAACAGTCTGAAAAGGTATAAAACATCGAACTTTCAACTTAACGTAGTACGGTTGAAATGTGGAAAATATTATGGAAATTTCCTGGAAACTTCGACGTCGTCATCCAGTGGTTTGTCTTGTGCAGAACATCCCCCACAGCAGCCTTTCAATATTTGACTGCTTTAGTTTTCTAGGTCCGTATTTTGCCATTGCTTTAGTTTTCTAGGTCCGTATTTTGCCATTGCTTTAGTTTTCTAGGTCCGTATTTTGCCCTTGCTTTAGTTTTCTAGGTCCGTATTTTGCCATTGCTTTAGTTTTCTAGGTCCGTATTTTGCCATTGCTTTAGTTTTCTAGGTCCGTATTTTGCCATTGCTTTAGTTTTCTAGGTCCGTATTTTGCCATTGCTTTAGTTTTCTAGGCCCGTATTTTGCCATTGCTTTAGTTTTCTAGGTCCGTATTTTGCCATTGCTTTAGTTTTCTAGGCCTGTATTCCATTCCAATATTTGGTACGAATACCCCCTTTCAGCCTTCGAGTTTTCGACTTGGCTATATTGGGGTATTTATGGTGTTATTGTTGGGAAATTGTAGTTTCCTTTAATGTTTCTTCAGGTTCTGGCGTTGTGCTGCCGCTAGCAGGCACCTTTTCTTCTTGCATCATCTTGATAGTCTTGGCGTCTTCCACGCTGCTCATTTTAAACGTCGGGTGTTTTCTAGAGTTACTCTTGCAACGTGCCATTTTCTAACACGCGGCTGGTTTCCGATAAGGCGACTTGCTCTCGATAGTGCGAATCGAGAGTGGACTGTGCCTGTATTCTGCCATTGCTTTAGTTTTATAGGCCTGTATTCTGCCATTGCTTTAGTTCTTGACAGCGACCATACAGGTCGGTGATGGTAGCCTACCGTAGCAGACTTGAGACCATTAGAACATCTACCAGTCAGCTGACATTCCAAGGTTACAAGTGACTGTGTGAAGGCCGAAACTAATGCTTCACCTTGTTCAAACAAAGGTGGTTTGTTTTTCCTTTTATCCATCAATTATGTACCATGCGATTGGGCAGTCATGATTCGCCATTTCACTCGATCACCAGAGTCGTGGATCAGCTCAGTGTTCTTGTCTCGACCATGCCACGTTTCCAGGCCATCCAGGTATTTACTTCTCGATCTTTCCCTTGATCCCTTCCCCCCGATCTTGCCAGTTGCCACCACGTTTTGCAATTTATTTCTTCTCATAACATACCCAAAATATTTTGACTGTCTACGTCTAATTTCTCTCATCAGTTTACGATTTTCATTTATTTCTTATAGGACTTGGTCATTGGTTTTTCTGTCTATCCATTTTATTCTTTGCATTCTCCTCAGAAATCAGTTTTCCACAGCCATCAGATGTTTTTCAGCTTCACTGCCCATTGTCTACGCTTCACATCCATACAAAAGTGCAAGCCCTATGTAGCACCTCAACACTCTTTTTCTCGTAGCAATTGACATCTTTTTATTAGTCAGTATGTTTTTCATCTTGCAAAAGGCTACCTTCACCATGACGATTCTTGTTTTAATCTCTTCAAGGCATCTCCCATCAGATGTTATGACTGTTCCAAGATAATTATACCGATTCACTTGTTTAATAATATGCCCATTTACTTGTATATTAGATTGTGGTATTTCGTTCCTCCTGGTGACACCCATAATCTGTGACTACTTACATTTTAATTTTAACCCTAGTTGTTCACTGTGTGCAACAACCGTTTCGACTAAATTTTGCAGATCCTGCTCATTGTCTTCAATCAATTATATATATATATATATATATATATATATATATATATATATATATATATATATATATATATATATATATATATATATATATATATATATATATATATATATATATATTGTCACAAACACATGGCATAGCGTAATCTATAGCGCAGCATATAATGACCCTTGTCTATAGCTGACAAAGTGAAAGAAGTAAACAAAAGAGGACCAGCAAATATAAATACACAACAGTATTGATCTTGGGCTTCACACATAAATGTGAAAGTAAAAATGGATTTATAAACACTTTAATTATAACTCAACATTGATTAGATGCATAAGCAACATCGTTACAGTTCAAAACATTATTTCCCTCTTTCTGCACATCCTGGTGAATTTTGCCGACTGTTATCACTTGAAGTATATTTTGGTATAACCGTTTCTATACACATGTGCATACAAAAGCCTAATCTGATGAAAATATAAGAATGCACTTTGTTTTTAAAACTACTTCATTTGATTTTATAAGTTCTTAAGCTGGTTGCCACGCTTTCTATTCAAATCTCGAAAATAATGCATATAGGCTGATTGTGTCCTCATCATCTTCAGCATGTGTCATGCCAAGAAGTTTGGGCGGTCATGAGATCACCAGAGTCATGGATCAGCTCAGTGTTCATCTCTCGACAATGCCATCCAGATATTTACTTCTCTGCTTTCCCCTTGTTCTCCCCCCCCCCTCCCCCACCCCCACCCCCAGTCTGGCCTGTTGGCACTAAGTTCTTAGTTTATTTCTTCTCACAACGTGTCCAAAGTTTTCATTTGCTTCTTGTAGGACCTGTTCTTTGGTTTTTCTATCTGCCTATGGTATTCTTTACATTTTCCTCAGAAACCACATGTCCACTGCCATTAGATGTTTTTCAGCGTGTCTACTCATTGTCCACGTCTCGCATCCACACAAAAGTACAGGTTTTATGTAGCACTTCAATACTCTTCTTCTCGTTGCAGCTGATTGTGTGCCAACAGCTTTATGTCTCTACAGGTAGGTCTCTGCATACGAACGAACGAACGAACAAACTTTATTTTCAAAGGGTTAAGAATTGGGCACGCAGGCCCGTCTAACATTCTGCCCTTCTATCACTCTCTTTCATACATTATTTCATTCACTCATCATTCAAGGCTAACAGAGAACAGCAACAATATAAAAGATATTGCATTATAAAGGCATGGGCAAAATGCGAACATCAAAACTACACGACTCAGTAATATTAGATAATGGTCTGACGCTTGTTATTAGCCATGTGGAATATACTGGCCTACCAAAAAGGGACTGGCTGTTATACTAGGGTTTTGTTATTATTATTATTATCTCTATTATTAAGGGGGAAAGTAATCCGTACTGAGATAGTGTTCGAATAATTTGCGATCATATGAATAGGTATTGGTGATGTCTTTGATTTCTTGTGGAAGATTGTTCCACAGCTGAGCTGCAGAGTACGTTAAGCTTGTTTTGTATAAGTCAATCCTAGGCTTCAGAATGTGTAATATATTTAAACGTTTACTGTGTCTAGCATTATATATAAACAATGGCCAAAGGTAATTTGGGGCATTCCGATGCAGGATTTTGTGAATTAGTTTAGCTGTATTGAAAAGCAGGCGTTTGCAGAGTGGTAGTAACTGAAGGCGTTTATACAGGCTAGGATTGTCAGATAAATGTTTGCTATAAATTAGACTCATGGCCCGTTTCTGGAGTGAGTAAAATCGCTTGGTGTTTGAATTAGAACAACCATCCCAGATTGTAGAGCAGTAGTCAAAGTGTGTCTGTATATGAGAAGTATAGAATAGTTTCCTTGTGTCCTCATCAAGGAAGTTTTTAATCTTGGCGAGTTGGTAGACTTTTTTCGCCGTTTGTTTAATGAGTGCTTGAACGTGGGAATTAAAGGTTAGGTTTCTATCAATGATTAGGCCTAATGTTTTGTGCTCAATTACACTTTCTACTGGCATGTTATCGATGTGAAGTTGAAGTGATGTGTGTGAGCTTAGAGTTTGAAGTCTTTGTCTGGTTGTTAATAACATTGATTTTGTTTTAGTGATGTTAATTTGCATACGGTTTGAATAGCTTCACCTAACATTATTTAATCCTTGTTGTAAAGACGACTCCAGTAAAATACAGTTTTCAGCGTTTGTGTACACCGTACAGACAACGAGTGGTGTTTCTTGGCGCTGGCCTGTTTTTACTAGTCTGTGATCATGAATTCCTTCACTTATTCTCTTCAGATGACCTTCTGTAAAATGAGTATTCAATGCTGCATTCCCTTCTGTGTTTTTAGTAACTGTCTAATCTTTCTGTTGTCTTGCCCAAAGTGGGTGATGTTTCTTGTCCGAACCCACACTTGCTTTTACCAGAAAAAGATGGGCGCTGAGGTAGCTAATGTTCCAAGTCCAGATGTGTTGTTTTTGACCATGGGCTTCATGGCGAAGTGGTCAGCCTCCTGCATCGCGCTACGAGGGTCATCGAGTTGTTTTTCGAACTCCGTCATTCGGTTCACGGGCGCAGTTGTTTTTTTTCTCGGAAACCCTGGGAGATCATTAATGAAGCCATGCGACCCTTTCAGCGGGCGGCTTTTGTGGAAAGAAGACACCCATTTGAAAAGAAATGGGTTCTTTTTTCTTTAGTAACTTGAAATTATTAGAATTCACACCGACTGTCCTTAGTTACATTACTTAATGTCTTAAATCTGTGGACAATCTATATTTATGAAATTTAAAATACTGTCGTTTCTCTCAGTTATGTGTGTTTATCTGCACTCTTTTATATTTTCCACCGATGCTATTTTTCTCATCAAATTTGGATTTTTTGAAAAATGTGAATGGACTTATTTATAAATCGTGCTACTGAAACTGAACTTTGTTAGGTTGAGCCCCTTAATGAAATCAATAGTAAGATAATTTCTACACTTTGACTACTGCATCGCCATCACTTACAAAAGTTTGAACAAATTTAATATATGGTGGCATGGCAATGAAAAACTGGGCATTTACAAACAGCTCTGAGAGTAACTCTTTATTCTTCCATGTTACATTACAAGCAACAAAACAATAATTATCCTTCATAGCTACTTTATTTTTAAATCACAAAACTGGTACAAACATTTCACACTTTCTACAGTTTTGTGGTATGAAGATACCTAACTGCGGAAAACCCACTATCCCACTATCTAGTCCACAAAAGACCTGCCTGAGTGAAGAAACTACATGTTCAAGATTCTATACAGGGGGGTACACACTTCCAAATTATTCTAGTGAAAAATTTTCAAAGTTAGCTGACATTTTCTTTCCTCCCTCTTCTTTACAATGTCGTTAACTCGGGGGGCAATATATTTTTTTCTGTCACAATATTCTTTACAGAAGAAACGTTTCAACACCCTCTACTAAAGCTTGGTTAGTTTTTTATATTTGTTTGTCTAGGGGAGTTAAAGACTGACCAAGACCGCTGTCTGGCAACGACAATAAATCTCACTGAAATCACCATAAAGGGAAAAACCCCTTAAAACTCCCGACAACATTCTATAAACGCCTGCTCGACTCAGACGCTGTGGTGAAGTAGTTACGAACGCAAATCGCAATCCCGCATACCGCTCCCCAAACACAGCTGCAGGCTATGGGAAGCAGACCGCCTTATGTTGGTTTTATATAATGGTATGAGTGCCGGTCGTTCAGAAAGCAATGGAAAACTACTGAACTTAAATTGCCAAGAAATCACAAAGAGCCAAAAAATACCAGGGTTGACTGCAACGTCTTATAAAGGATATGGCACTAATTTAATCATCAACATTAAGTTCGTGTAAAATTGAGGGCATGCTCGGGGAAATGAGAATATTTGGCTGTCCTTTGATATGCTGTCTGTCACACTTCTGATAATCGTTTCCTTTCTATATCTGCTAGAACTCCAGCGACTGAACAAATTTTTTGAGTTCCTGGTATACATTCCAGAATTGTAAATTGTAAAAAACATCAGTGCATCACTTAGTACTATTTCTAGTATCTGCGATAAATGTTTGGAGAAGGTCTAAGGAATTCAATCTGCTTGCAAGTCGTCCCCCAGTGTTCAGCACATAAACAAATTCACAACTATTGACTGGCGTTCATAGATGTAGTAGAAAGAAAAATAGATTAGCGGACATACTAGACAACATATAAATTAAAAACTATGGTTATAAAACCCGGGAAATTTTATCCTGTCACCCCCAAATGACGACAGTAACTCGCTGTAGGAACAAAGTAATTCGACGCATAACCTCAGGGAGGTGGACAGAAAAATATAGTCGTCATTTTTGGGCCGCATTATGAGAACAGAAAAAACTGCAATATTTTATCACAACCGGACAGGCTTATGTAAAGATAGAGGAAGACATTTAGAGAAAATTGCGGACATCCCTTTTTCATGGCATGAAAAAGGGGGCAGCAGACGAAATAATGCGTGCTTTTTGGGCATAGCGAAATGCGCAGAAGTGTGATCGTCCCGCCAGTAGGCCAGCTATTTAAACCCCGATAAGTTTCTTTATGCAGAACGGTTCACGAAAGCACAAGTATCTGGGTATGTTCATTGGTGAATGGATAATTGATTGTATTTAAGTAATGCCTTAACAATTGCTTTAGCATTCTAACCATGCTCCTCTTACAACTGGGGGAGCTGATATAATTTTCAACGTTTCCACCGACCCCAGTGAAAGATTCAGTGAGATATCTGGCGCCATGAAATCCACCATTTTAAATCTGTATCGCTTCCTGAAGAACTAAACGTTTTTCTAGACGCAGTAAAGCTTTGACAAACCCAGAGTTTAGTTTTGTCTGTGGCGTTTTGCTCGGACTATGTTCAAGGCTTTCTTATATGAGATGCTGTAGTGCTGCATAATGTGTTGAATGACCGCAGCAGCCGCCCGCGACTGGCCCCAAATAGCTGTACACTAAAACACATTTGTCATTCTTGCGAGCTCCGTTGATAAAAGCGTAATGTCATCAAAGTATTGTTCTAATTTTCCATTCTATATATCTACGCCAATGTTGAGCTTAGACCTGAAGTGGGTTTTGCTGGTGCACGCACAGGGGCAGTCAGATTTTTTATTATGTGGAATTAACGTTGGGCTTACGTTGGTCATATCTACGAGAGAAGATATGTTGTGTTTACACAACAAAGGCTCGTTGTAAGCCGCCTCGACGCTGCCCAGGAACAGATAATCCGTGATGCTGACCATGATACTTCCTAGGGATGTCAGGCTTGAGGCTGCGGAGGAGACTGAACTGTTTTTGAAGCAGTTTCCATCAGATGAGGCTTTAGAGAGGGTTGGCTGAGAAGACAGCAGCTTCGTGAAAGTATCAGAGTTGCTTTTCACTAATTCCTTATCCCCTTTCCAGAAGCGTCGTCTGCAGAGGATGCTGTAAATTCGCTGCGTATGCTCTGCCTGCTCGAAGAAACGCTTGATAGTTTTCGCCTGAAGGCAGGACCGTTCTCTTTGGTTTGCACGACACCCCATGAAGATCGCTTTGCCGTTGTTGGAGTAAAACGTGCATCTTCGTGAAAATGTTGCAACTGTATAAATTGTCTTTCACTTGGATACACAACTGATTTTGTTGTATTCACTCTACAATGCTTTGTATTGGAGCGGCTTTTACCATTGTCTGCAGGTTTGACTCTGAAACTATCTGGTCCATTTATCATGAACATTTTCATGGTGGTCGAAAATTCCGTTGGGATTATGAGTTGATTGCCATTCGTCGTGGCTCGTCGTTTGTCTCGAGCCTTCGCTTTGGAATCGCAGTTGAAACTACCACGAGGTTTTAGAATAACCGGATGTGTTAACAACTCTTCGTTGTCAAAGAAGTTAGGGCATGAATTATGAAGAGAGTTACATACGATGTCTGGATTTAGTCCATGGTCAGGGCTCAGGCTCCGTCCCCCAACAGCTCCATTGTCATGCAATTTACTTGCTGTTATTTCAGGATCTGGTGTTTGCGTCATGCCACCTCCAACAGCTGGGGATGTGTATTTCTTGGACTTGCCTTTTCTAGAACTGAAAATATCTTGTAGATGTGACTTGCCTTTCGTGAGCATGTTCTGAAAAAAATCGGTCACTGATTTCTGCCTTCGTATAGTTCTAGGCTGGGTCGGCTTGACTACATTCTGGTCTAAAGATTTATTGAACCATGACCTAGATCCACTTCTACGCAGCTTCCATTTAGCTCTGGAAGTATGCGAGTCGGGGTCGATGCTTTCAGCGTTGCCTGTCATCTTAGAGCTGATGGTAGGTGATTCTACCTCCTCGTGTTGGAAATCTGCCATTGCTGAATAATCCACACCAGGATAATGTCATTTTATTGTACGAAAAATGCAAGACGAGTGTATAGAACGTACTTTAGCAAAACAGAAATATAATTAGAGTTTACTTGGGTTGATTTCCTCGGACAGTAATAGTAACTGATTCTGTAAGCGTTACTACCACGTAAAGTTGGATGCTCTCCGAAGCTACCATATCGCCATGCCTAGTGTTTTAAAACATGCCCGGCTCCTGAAAAATATAAAATCAGCAAATGCATATAATTAGGCATGAAGTAAATGTACTTTTTCATTTCAATATTTCATGACTCACCAACATATAATATACTTTAGTGGGACACTCCATGCATCTAAAAATAGTACCTGTTGTGCTGCATTTGATGTGATTATCAGATCAATACATTTCTAGTTTTAGCATTTTCATATCTCGATCGAAAGTGGAGTCACGCGCTGTCGTTCGGGCTTTCTTTATCCATGTATTCCTTGTGAAAACGCTGTGCGTAATATACGTGTGGAAATATGTGTGGAAATAAGGCGGAATCACTTTTATTTAATAACTACATGCGTATGCAACGTGGCTCATATCTTTCCAAACGAATAATCATACTTTCATGGTTGGTTGGTGGTTGGTTGGTGGTTGGTTGGTTGGTTGGTTGGTTGGTGGGTGGTTGGTTGGTTGGTGGTGGTGGGTGGATGGATGGTTGGGTGGATGAGTGGATTGGTTGGTTGGTTGGCTGACTGGCTGGTTGTTGGCTGGCTCGTTGGCTGTTTGACTGGTGGTTGGCTGGCTGTTGGGTTTGTCGTTTACCGCTTGATTGGCTATTTGGTTTGTTGTTTGATTGATTGGGTGGTTGGTTTGTTAGCTGATGGCTGTTTGATTGGTGGGTGGATTGGTTGGTTGGTTTGATGGTTGGTTGGTTGATTGGTTGTGAATCCTGATTGTGAGTCATAACTTGGAATTCAGATGGCCTGAGCCCCTAAATGGGTTGCATGTATCAGAGAAAGGTTGGCGTAAAGCCTTGTCTCTCTATCCAGTACCAAACCACCATCTCCCCGGAAACTGTATTGCAGTATTCTTCTTTACCTCTCCAAGCTAAGAAACCAGCTGATTGTGTAAGACTTAAACATTACAAATGTCCAGAGAGGCATATAAGCATGTAATCGGGTCGAGATTCGGAACAGCACATGTGAAATAACTGGAATGGGGCCCAAAGTTTGGTAACGTTTCCTTCATACTTTTTGGATCGTTATTGTCAACAAACTCCAGTCTAGTGCCAGAGAAAGCAACCACACTTTGATCAGTGATATGGAATAGAAAGAAGAAGCAGCGGCTGCAGCAGGATATAACAATATGAATTTGAAACAAATGGGTATATTAAACTCCTGCGAGAAGAAACGTACTAAACATCAACAACGTTGCACATACCTTACAAAGAGATCCATCGTATCGCGAAATACAGGTGAAAATCCAAAATCAGAAGCACTCAATAAATATATAAAATGAATAATAAAATAAAATAATATAAAAAAAAACTACACACAAACGCGTACAATACGATACACAGACTACCGACGTTTCGATTCTCAGAATCTTTGTCAAGGACACCACAGATAGCTGTCACAACGAAATACAGCAACAAAGAAAAATGAAAAAAAAAACACACACACGAGCTGTCCCTATGCCATGTGGGGCAGAAAAGGTGATTTGGCCAGATGCGAAGGCGCTCGTTGGCTGCAGAATTAAAAGTGGGTTGCCAGATAAGATTTAAGTAGCCAAAAATATGTGAACAGTCTGCTATGAAAACCTAAGGGTGGGGACAGTTAGGTATAGATAGGGGGGGGGGGGGGAACAGCATAGTAATAGATAGTGTAAACAATTGGGGAAGATGCCACAGTTATACCGTAGCGTCCACAACAGTATTGATACCTGCTGGATGGATGCATCCCAGATTGGATTAGCTGGCATTCAATTTTGAGTCTGACGGAGCTATTGGAGTAGCAGGGTTTTAATGCGTCGACTCCATTATGGTTGGAGGAATTGAAATGGTTGGGGACAGGTTTGTCAGCGCCCTGATTGATGTCTCTGATGGTTCTTTTAAAACGGTCAGCAAGACGTCTGCCCGTTTGGCCAATGCTTTCATGTCACATCGTTTGCAGATGATGACATAAATCAAATTCCGGGATGTACAAGTGAAAGAATCTTTCAAGGTGAAGGTGCCTCGGGGAAATGCAATCCCTGGTGTCTGAACAACGTATGGGCATGTCAGACAATTCTTACGACTTATGATGGTTCTTAGATCAGTGACTTCTGCCTGGTCGAAACATTTTGATCTTTCTGTAAACAGAATCCACGAAGTGCCGAATGAACTTATTTTGATATTTATTTTATTTATTTATTAATGTGATAGAGAATAGAAAAAAAAAAAAAAAGAATCGTATGGCATAGTGGCTAGACGATTCTCGGCCAGGCCGGAGGTCAAAGTTTCAAGCTGTTTGGGGGACAAATTCTGATTTTTTAATAGTTTGTATGCCCCATCCCACCCCCCCCCCCCCCCCCCCCCCCCCCTCCCATGTTGACCCGGTCTAAACTGAGTCCCAGAAAATGTTTTGGGAAGTAAAAGTGGTCGGTGTGTCGTTGATGGCATCACTCATCGAGTTCCGACTGGCCTATGACAACCATTTCTCCATTGCCCCATAAGAGTCTTCTACTTTTCTTTGACTTTTACCATTCATCCATCATTCATGCAGTTGCATGTCCTTTGCAGAACCTCGCTCCCATAACAACCTTCCGGAAAACTTCTCGATCATAAGCAAGATGTCCGGCGTCTGATACACCCATCTGGAGATCATCCGCCACATCCTGCACCCAACTTCTCTTTGGCCTTCCTCTTCCTCTCTTCCCAGGCATATACCCTTCCATTATTGTTCTCTCCAAACTTTCGTGACGTTTCAAGTGACCAAAATACTTCAATTTTCTTTGTTTTATCGTCTTTAATAGCCAACCCTCCTCAATATTCAACTCTTGAAGTATGGATGCATTTGTTCTTTTCTTTACCCAAGATATTCTTAGAACTCGTCTATAACATGTATATTCAAAGGCGTTTATGCGCTGTTCAGCTTTTTAGTAAGTGTCCATGTCTCACATGCGTATGTTGCAATGGGAAAGATGCATGCTCTTAAAATCTAATTTTTGTAGTTCTGTCTGTCCCACTCCATAATTTATTCACCTGTTTTAGTCTTTTAAGAGCAATGGATAGTCGCCGTTTAATTTCTTTCATTGTGTCACCGTTGTTGGTAATCAATGACCCAAGATATTCAAAATTTTCCACCACCTCCAAATTTTTCCCCCCTTAATGTATATTTTAGCCCAAATATATAGCCCAAATTGGATCACAAGAAATAAAAATAATACTGGGGGATTTTTAAAGCAAAAGTAGGAAAGGGAAAAAAAAGAGGATATGTGGGGAAATTTCGGTTTAGGTACAAGAAATGAAAGAGGAGAGAAACTAATAGAATGGGCAAATATTAATGATATGATAATTGGAAACACATGGTTTAAACACCATAAAAGACGACTATACACATGGAAAAGCCCTGATATGAAAATACGCAACCAAATTGACTACATACTTATTAATAAAAGATTTAGAAATGCATTAATTAATGTAAAGACAATGCCTGGTGCTGACGGTAACAGTGATCATGTACCACTATGTGGACAAATAAAAGTAAGATTAAAGAGAGGGGGGAAAAATGGTTAAAAACTTGAGACTTAATAAAGAGGTTCTGAAAGTAGATAAGAAATTCAAGAAAAATACAGAGTGACTGTGAAAAATAGGTACAATGCAATAGCTAAAATACAGAGTATAGATGAACAATGGGAAATGTTAAGGGACTCCATTCATCAAACTAGCAAAGAAATATTACCGGAGAGAACCCAAAAAGCTAAGAAAAAATGGATAAATGAAGAAATCTTAAGGTTGATGGACAAAAGGAAACAGAATAAAAATGACAAACAAGAGTATGCTAAGATAAATAAAGAAATAAGAGAAAATGTGTGAAGGCAAAAGAAAGTTGGTTAAATGAGCAATGCAGAAAAATTGAATTAAATTCCATTAAAGATAAAAAAAGTATGTACAGACAAATCAGCGAGCTCACAGGAAGAAAAATAAGAATAAATACAGGGTGTTTGAAATCAAAAACAGGACAGACTTTATTGGAGGAAGGTGCTATAATGAAGGGTGGAATGAGTATATAAGAGAATTATATAATGGAGAAAGGGAAGAATTAACAGAAGAAAGTAACTTAGAAGGCCCACCTATTCTAAAAGAAGAAGTCGCTGATGCTATGAAACATATGAAGAAAGGAAAAACAGCTGGGCCAGATGAAATCACAATAGAAGAATTAGAAGTGTTGGGAAAATTTTGGAGTAGATATTTTAAACCCAAAAATGTTGAATGATATTTACAGTAGTGGATTTTTACCAGTGATATGCTGAAATCTGTTTTTATAGCTATACCAAAAAGACCAGGAGCAATTGATTGTGAAGATTTTCGTACAATTAACCTCATAAACCATGTCACTAAGCTTCTACTCAGAATTATAATGAGAGAACAAGAAAGAAAATAAAAATGGAAATTAGTGAAGAACAGTAGGGTTTTATAAGGAAAGGGTACAAACAATGCAATATATATATTACGAACACTAATAGAAAGATCAATAGAGAAACAAAGAGACATATATTTATGCTTCATAGATTATACTAAGGCATTTGATAAAGTAAAACATGATGAGCTGATTAAAATGTTGGAAGATATCAACATTGATGGGAAAGATTTAAGAATAATAAAGAATATATACTGGAACCAAGTAGCAGCAATTAAAATGGGAAATAAAGAGGGGAGTTACGAACAGATAAAGCTAGGAGTACGACAGGGGTGTGTCTTGTCACCCGATCTCTTCTCCCCGTATAGCGAAGTAATAATGAGAGAGATCAAAGAGAAGCCAGGAATACTAATCGGAGGATATAATATAAACAATATACGCTATGCAGATGACACAGTATTGGTAGCGGGTAATGCAACAGACCTACAACAATTGTTTGGGCAGTGTAGTAACAGAGAGTCACAGAAAGGACTGTCCTTGAATATCAAGAAAACAGTAACAATGGTGATATCAAAGAAAATGGGGACGCCAAAATGTGACATAGAAAAGAAGGGGAAATTCTCAACCAAGTGGATAATTTTAAATACCTAGGGGCACTTATAACATCAGATGGAAAATGTACAAAAGAGATTAAGAGCAGAATAGGGCAGGCAAAGACAGCATTTCAGAAAATGAAGAGTATCTTATGCAATAAGTCGCTATCAATGAATGTAAGAAAGAGAGTACTAAAATGCTATATAGAACCAGTTTTGCTGTATGGCAGCGAATCTTGGAATGTAAATGAACAAATTAGGAAGAACTTAGAAGCAACAGAGATGTGGTTTTAAGACGAATGTTGCGAATTCCTTGGACTGCCAGAGTAACTAACAACGATTGCCTGAAAGAGGCTAATGAAACTAGAACACTATATACAACAATAAGAAAGAGACAAACATCTTTTTTTGGTCATGTGATGAGAAGAGAGGCATTGGAGAACATCGTGACAACTGGAAAGATCGAGGGGAAGAGAGGCAGAGGCAGACCAAGAGAAATGATGCTGGACGGACTGAGACGGTGGCATGGAGGAATATCATCAGCAGAGTTGATCCAGAACACCAAAGACCGAGATCTGTGGAGAGCCATGAACGCCTACGCCAGCCGGCACGGCACTTGATGATGATGATGAATGTATATTTCTTTCTCCGTAGTAGTTTTATCTGTATGCATTATCTTTGTTTTTGCTGTGTTAAGATATAAGTTGTGATTTTCACTATTCAATTGGATTGCGGCTATTAGGTTTTCCATGCCATTCTGTGTTGAGGATAGTAATACTGTATCATCAGCATTTCGAATCTCTGGTATGTCATGATCGCCGATATTTAGGGCATCATATAGCTCCCTGTTTATATCATCTCTTACATTTCTCATTATATTTTCGGCGCACAGGTTAAACAAATAGGGTGACAGCACGCAGCCCTGGCGGACTCCTTGCTTGATGTCAAACCAATCTGATGTCTCGCCATCTATTCTAACTGCTGCTTGTTGGTCTAGATAGAGCATTTTTATGAGTTGTACTACATGTGATGGAAAGCCCATATTCCTCATGATTCCCAAAGTTTCTGATGTTGTACACAGTCAAATGCCTTTGAATAATCCACAAAACATGAGAATAGGTTTACATTAAATTCTCTGCACTTCTCTATTATTAAACGCATGTTATGTTGAATATGTGATCTCTTGTTCCTCTTTCTTGTCTAAATCCAGCTTGCACCACGTTAATCTCTTCTGCCATTTTCTTACGAAGTCTTCTTGACTTTTACCAGAATGAAAAAAGTCACATGTTTGGCAAAAAAAAAATTTAATTTTTGGCGCTCGCTCGCTTTGAACTTAAGCGTAGTCCATACACACTATTTATAGTAGAGATGTACTGAATGTTGCGTGTGGGTTAGTTTTCCCTATTAACAGTGTCCCTCGCCATCAAGAGAATCCACTCCTGCTTCAGAGGTGCTACAATTGTTAGTTGCGTGTCCTTTACAGGGCGTTGCATTCAACCCAGGTATTTATTAGTTTGGTTGCAAGTACAGTTCAACAAATTCCGAGAGAGCGCGTGCGTCAAGGAAGTTGATAACGAACTGCGCTGATAATGTCGTGAGCAGAGTCGGGTGTGGCACATAGCAGGAAACTGCTTGAGGCAAACTTTTTATTTTACTAGCATGAACAGTCACATGTTTGGCTACATTTATATTAATTGTCGGGTTGCTGAACATGGGATGAAATCATTCTTCTTGGTAAAATGTAGTCACTAGTTGTACAGCTGACGATAAGATCATAAGATTCCGTATGGTGTTGCACCAGAAGACACAGGTCTGTGAATAGAACCGTTATGAATGCAAACGTTCAGTACATTTAGCATGAGCTCAGATTTTCAAGACTTTATGACGGTGATAATCCAACAGGCTTGAATATTGTTTAAACTTCACATGTATTAGATCACTCTTGAATTATGAAGGGTGGCCATTGTATTATTTGTTAGTAGTTTTTCCCCTTTAATATAGTGCAAAATTGGCACTAAGATGTATAGTTTGGTGAAAAAGAGAAAGTGCTCCCACTAGTTTAAAATCCATCATATATGAAATTTTATTTAAAGCGCAGCGTCGAATCTAACAAGCGTATGACACTATATCATCTGTTGCAATTCATGTGGTCGTTCTGTGTTGTCTTCTTGTGCCATTTTCTACTATATTAGGCATAATAGTCCATTCATGCCTTTGAATATAATGTTATAGACGAGTTCTAAGAATATCTTGGGTAAAGAAAAGAACAAATGCATCCATACTTCAAGAGCTGAATATGAAGAAGTGGCTATTAAAGACGATACAAAGAAATTGAAATATTGTGGTCACTGAAAGCACGAAAGTTTGAAGAATAATATGGAGGCGTATATCTGGAAAGAGGAAAGGAAGCAAAGAGAAGATGGGTGCAATGTTATCTCAGATGGGTATATCGGACGGGACATTTTGCTTATGATCGAGTTTCCGGAAGTTGTAGACGAGGTTCTGCAAAGAACATGCTACTGAATGAGTCCATTCATGACATAGACTTGTCAGTTTAAGTGGAGGCAATGTAAATCCTGTCCGCCTGGTATATAAGTCACAGAATTGGAAAACGCTTTAGGCCTGATACATTGCGTCGACAAAGGCATAAGCGCTGTTGGGCGGGGGTTCTGTGCCGGTTCTCGACGTTCGCTATGGGAGGGAAACACAGGCCACTTATTCCCCTGCGCACGCGTGCCTACAAACTGTGACCGTCCTAATAAATACACACGCAATCACACGTCTTTTCTCTGCACGAATCGCATGCTCAAGTTTCGTGTTTCTGATACGGGACTTACTTTTAAATTGTGCTGATTTCTAAGGAGACACAATTTCCCTTGGGAAAGATGCAGTTACATTCCAAGGTTTACTACAGAACTTCAAGTCTTAGACAACAATATTTTTTTTCGTTCACATTCTAAGATTCACTGCTAAATAGTATAACAGATTATATCTAACATTTCGCTACTATCTTAACTACGTTATTATAGAGTAAATACCAGGACTTGACTGATTCAGCTGAAACACGCTTCAGTCAACAAATATAAATAAAACATGCTTCAGTCAACAAACATAAATAAAACAGACACGCTACATCCACCGAACGAGACACTTCTTTTGGGATGATGAATCAGTTAAAACCCTACTGCTGCAGTGCCTAACACTGGCTGGCCATTAAAAACAACGGCTTCAAACATAAGAGAATCAACTTCATTGCACGGGCTTTATCTTATATACCTCGGTCTTTTTCCGCAGGGAAAGACCTGATGAGCACGAATTACGTACTTCGAACGACGGATTCCCCAGGAGTCTCCGGAAAAATTGTCCTCGTGAACCGAATGGAGCAGTCCAGAATCGAATCAACAACTATCGGCGCGTGAGGCAGGCGAATTAACCACTCCGCCACGGAGACTACCTGGCTGGCCATGTGACACAAACTGTCCGCTATATTACAATCAACAACTATCGCACGTGAGGCAGGCGGATTAACTACTCCGCCACGGAGACTACCCGGCTGGCCATGTAATACAAACTGTTCCCGCTATATTACAATCAGTAATGCACCCTACACTTCGCTGCCATGTTTAGAGGTGACCTGGACCTTTAACAGAGAAGCCGTGAATTGTTCGCAACTTCCAGAGTACAGTTTCTGGCATTATATCATCGCCAACATCATCAGCATCTCAAGCTTCTGTTCTTTGAGTCAGTCTCCCACCCGCGCTTAAATCATTCAGTATGAAATGATAATATACATGTGACCTCTCATTTGGACAGAAGGACGATATACCGCCATACTAAGGTCAGCGAGTTATGTGTTTTGTTTCGTGTATATTCCACAATTGCAATGCTCAGTGAAAGGAAATTTACATTATAATATTTGCTAATTTGATTGTGTACCATTTCTGGTCCAAACCTACATTCATTTTCTTTGGCAGTATATCAGTTATAGAGCGTACAGAAGTTCAATATATAAAGCTTGTGTTGTTAGCACACTACTCTATGGGTCTGAATCCTGGACCTTGTACTCAAGACACGGGGGTGGGGGGGAAAGTGAATTCCTTCCACATGAGATGTCTGAAACGTATCCTGGGCATATCGTGGAAAAACCATAAAACAAACAAACACGTGCTTGAAAGAGTGGATATTACCACAGTTCACTCCCTCCTCAAGCGGAGACACCCCCCGGTGGTTGGGCCACGTATCTCGAATGGAGGACGATCGTATTCCCAAATATCTCCCATACGGAGAACTAGCCACAGGAAAAAGGCCAATCGGAAGACCCCAAATACGATATAAGGTGGTGTGTAAACAAGTTATGAAAACCCTTGGCGTAGATCCAGATACTTGGGAAAGAGTTGCAACAGACAGATGTTCCTAGAGAAGAGATGTACGAAACGGACTGGTGCTCTTTGAGCGCAATCTGATCCAACAAACTGAGGGTAGGAGGCACAAGCGTAAAACGCAGTCACTTACTGCGGGACCTGCTCGTCTTTCAGATGCGGAAACTGTGACAGAGATTGTCACTCTCGCATTGGACTACACAGTCACCAGTGTTGCTGTCAGGTGCCTCCCAAGCGGCATAACTCTATAGTCGTATAGGACTGACATAGGCCTACTACTACTACTACTACTACTAAATTAGTTACATTGTAAATAAAGGACACTTTTAAACGATTTTAGGCATATTGGATATATGGTGAGTAAAGTACGGCTTGGGACTATAGGCTTGGGACTATAGAAGAATTAATCAATAGATCAGGTTCCGTCTCCACAATGAAGGTTGGCTGCAATGGATCTCCACCACCGTCTATCTCTCTCCTTGATTGTACATTGTGTAAGATTGCTGTTCGTCCAACTCTTGATGTTATCTTCCCACTTGAATTATTGTCTACCTCTTTCTCGTGTGCCTTCAACCATACCCTCCAGAATAGATTTTATAATAGTGTTATGTCTTTTAACGTGGCTGAAATATTTCACTTGCCTCTTTTTATTTATTTCTTCAACTGTCTTTTCATTCCTAGTTTTTCCCTAGTCCTCTGTATTTGACTGATTTTGTTTCCATGAAATACGACATATTCTTCTGTGTAGCCGCATCTCCGGGACCTCTATTCGAATTTACAATTGCTAAAATTAACCCAATTAAAGGACTGGTTGACATATCTTAATGCTCTTTTGGAACATAGTACTACACACGCACACACACACGCACACACACACACACACACACACACACATATATATATACATATATAGACAACTTGGCACTCGGTAAGTGATGTGGTCAACTTCACACCGCCTTCTTTACTACCCATGTCATGTTCTGGTACCCAGTTAGACTGGATCGACCAGACAGCCTGTGTCAGTATAGAAATATTGGCACTGCTGACAATGTTAACACACCACCGTGCAGGCAGACAAACGTGCCATCTATTACGCTACTGCGACTCTCCATCCACGCACTTAGAAGTTTACAAGAAATTTAAAACATGCCAATCAAATAGTTTACAATGCAAAAGCATACGATTTCTTAAACCTTTATGTTGATATCTTTGTTTTGAAATGACAACGGTCAAATTGCAAATGATATACGGTGTAAATAAACATTGGAAAACTGCCACATAAACACAATAACCTAATAACTGTGTTAATAATAATTCGTATTTTTAACTAAATTTAGTGTAAACAAACCTTAAAGCTGATACATCAACGCAAAAACCCACACGTTCTTATCATAATAACTATTATCAACAACAATTTGGTGTAAACACGGTTGAAAATCTGCCATATCAACGTAACAGCATGAAAATGCAGGTAATAATAATTATTATGAACAACATAGATATGGTATGCAAACAACGAGAATAGCTGCCATATCGATGCAACAACCTAAAGATTTTAATATCAGTAATCTAGTTTTGGTTACTGTACTCACTCGGAGGTACTAAACTTTAATTTGTCTCTCACAGTTCAGTATATCTACAGAGATGAAATATCTTTCCATTTGTATCAACGCAACAGCCTAAAGATTATGCAAATAATTATTATCATCAAAACCCTAGATTTGTTTACTGTACTCTAAACTTGACTGGCACTAAACTTTAACATCACTGCGAAAAGAGCATCATAATTGCACATTTTAAATCACTTCTGATTTCAGTTGAACACACAGCTCTTTGATCTTACCATCTAGATACAATTAAATTCACTGCACGAGTACATGTGCAATTGCGTAATGGTCTCGTGCTCCAGTATCTGAGTACAGCCATTACTGCAGACAATGTGACACAGTGGAAGCTTTGGCGCCGAGGGATTCCAAGATTTCTGTCGCTGACGCAAAATAAATCAATGAATCTTGTCACAGACGCGTGACAGGTAAAAATGTGTGTCTAAAAGTATTTTATCCAGACACGAAACTCGCGCCTGCAACATGAGACTATTTTTATGTTTTTGTTTCCACAACCAAAGATTGGTTTCACAGTGTGACTGGCCAGTAAACAGCGTTAAAAGCTTTGTGTAGAAAATAAATAAGCTTATGCATATATATTTACCTCCCTTCTCTTGTTTTACTCGTTTATAACTGAAATACCTTTCGAATCTATTTATGTTTTCGCAAGCTATACTCTTAGTCGTCAACATTACAAAATACATGTACATATTGGGAAATTTAAGTAAAACAAAAATAAATCCTGAAATATGAACCTGTTTTGGGTCTGTGGTGCGTTAGGAACATCACATTTTGTAAGCCGGAGTGCATGGAGGACTAGGTGATCAGTCATTCCCTCCCGTAGCATCCCAGACATGGAACCCTCGTCCGACAGCCCTCATGCCATTGTCGGATCGACATCCTAACCGTTGCGTTAACGCGCTCGCTAACACTGGGAACTAGCCAGGTATTATTTTCTTGATCATTTAAAAGGGTCAAAGGTACCCCGTGGTATTTGAAGTGTTATGCCTTCCTATATGCTATGCCCAAGTATAATGTGGTCGAATGGTCAATTCACCGCTTTTTATTAACAAATAATTCCGAGATCCACTCTGACAATTATCCAATATCCATTTTGTGAGGCTGGTTGACCTTAGTTTTATACTTCCTCTTCTTGTGTCATTTATGTCACACTGGAGCACATACCTTCAATCAATTCCCGCAGTCCTGTCTCTTTGCATACCTCAACAACTACCATGTCCTGCCCGTACTATGAATTTCTGCATCTAATTCACTTTTTCGTGTGTTTTTATGTCTCTCTTTATTTTGCTTGTCTTGTGGGTTTCAGAGAACGGACTTTCTAATTATACTATTACCAGGTTGTTTGTTTGGTTGTTGATTTTTTTTATTTTTTTTTTTTGCTCTTGCTCTTGCTCTCTTTAAATCTAAGCGTAGTCCATACACACTACTTCTAGTATCATCATCATCATCATCATCATCATCCACTTTTGCTGTCAAGCCACTGGACTGACTTTTGCATGTGGATTAGCTTTCCCTATTACCAGTGTCCCGCCCCATAAGGCGAACCCACTCCGACTTCAGAGGTACTTGTAATTTACGTCCCAAAGTCAAGGACAAGAAATCAACATCTTAGTCCAACTTCCCGGTGTTGGCGTTGAACCCCTGACCTCAGCATCAGCACACCGGAAGTTTAAGAACGGGCGCTCTTATCTATTTGGTCATGCTGGCCTCCTAGATTGGAATGATTCCACCTCTAGAAGTGAGATCTCCTCAAGGAAGGTCTAGTTATAACTTGCTTGATTTATTCGCATCTGTGTCTTCTCCTTAAGAATGTGTATACCTAATTGTTGTGACCTCCCATCAAGTGTGCTTAGTTTATCTTAAATCTGATTTCGTGTGTCGGACAGGACAGTAATGTTGTCAGCTATGCATATATCGTCAAGTTCTTCTGTTAGAGCTCAGTGAATTCCATTTCTGGCTGTTGTTAATATTTTCCTCATCTATTATTTTTCTATCATCATCATCATCATCATCATCATCATCATCATCACCATCTTCCACTTTTGAGTCAAGCGTCGTGGTGAGAAATAATTGGCGTTCCCGCTTCTTATGAGAGGCAGTGGATAGTGCCATTCCGTGTTATTGTAGAATGTCTTTGATGTCATCAATCCATTTTCTTCCTAGACATCCTCTTGCTCTCGTACCAGATGTTCTTTCATTTAGGGCCAGTGCTGGTAGTTGATGGCCGAACCATTTGATCTTCTGTCTTTCAATAAATGTGGCACAAAGTGTCGATCCCACTGTCTGTCTCGTAACATCCAGTCTATAGTCAGTATAAAATAGTAAGGGTAACAAAAGGCATATCTGTCGCATTCCTGTTCTAATTTCGAATGCCTCTGTTAGTTTTCCGTCATGGAAGACTCTTCACCCCATGTCTCTATATGTTTCCTTTATTAAATTAATGTGTCTGTCTGTTAGTTTTTCCTCGTGAATAACTCTGCTTTCATTATCGTGTTATTTCTCGTATGGAGTAGTCTTTCCATATTGGTATACACTGTCTGTTCAATTGTACTCTCCACTTGGTCCCTGAGAACCTTCATCACTTGAACTTATCGTACAGTATCTCTAGGTCCATTGGGGTGGGGGAGGAGCAGTAGCAGCCTGTCTGCTCGTCTGTTTAATGTCCCACACACCTGTAAACCCTGGGCAAAAACATCTAATGTCTTCTCGTAACCTGCATCAGATTGCGCCATGGGAGCCACTCCACTCGAAACATGCCAGTATTCATTTATTCGAAGCATACTCTGTGATCTAGAAGGTATAGAACATATGATCGTGGAGAAAATAATTGCCTACAACGCCTGGCATGACACCTGATGATGAAGTCCAAACTAGCAGCGCGAAGGCACATAGAAGTAGACTAAGAACGACAAGGTACTCGTATATATCATCAGTAACAGAGAACATACGTGTGGACGTTTGAAACTAACGTTTGCATAGTGATGCTAGCTGAGTTTTCACAGGTTTTTTCCCAATTCACAGCTCAGCACAAGCGGTATCGTTGGTAAAGCTTGTATAGCTATAATTGTTGCTGCAAATGAGCATTCGTGGTTGTCGTTGTGATGTAGAAAGCTAACACAACAGCAACAACATAATTATGAAGTCCCACACCAAAAACGTCCAGTTTTCAAATCAAGATCATTAAATATTAAGACTGTGAAGTTTAGTCAGCATAGCTGAGATCTTGCACAAAAATATCGCTGACTGAGGTCTCACATTAAAATATTGCTGGTGAGATCTTGCACAAAAATATCGCTGACTGAGGTCTCACATTAAAATATTGCTGGTGAGATCTTGCACAAAAATATCGCTGACTGTAGTCTTACATTAAAATATTGCTGGTGAGATCTTGCACAAAAATATCGCTGACTGTGGTCTTACATTAAAATATTGCTGGTGAGATCTTGCACAAAAATATCGCTGACTGTGGTCTTACATTAAAATATTGCTGGTGAGATCTTGCACAAAAATATCGCTGACTGTGGTCTTACATTAAAATATTGCTGGTGAGATCTTGCACAAAAATATCGCTGACTGTGGTCTTACATTAAAATATTGCTAGTGAGATCTTGCACAAAAATATCGCTGACTGTGGTCTCACATTAAAATATTGCTGGTGAGATCTTGCACAAAAATATCGCTGACTGTGGTCTTACATTAAAATATTGCTGGTGAGATCTTGCACAAAAATATCGCTGACTGTGGTCTTACATTAAAATATTGCTGGTGAGATCTTGCACAAAAATATCGCTGACTGTGGTCTTACATTAAAATATTGCTGGTGAGATCTTGCACAAAAATATCGCTGACTGTGGTCTTACATTAAAATATTGCTGGCAGAGATCTTGCACAAAAACATTGCTGGTCCCGATCTTGCGCTACATTTCTGACACAGATCTTGCATTAAACCATTGCTGGCAGAGATCTTGCACTAAAACAATTCTGTCTCAGATCTTGCACTAAAACAATTCTGTCTCAGATCTTGCACTAAAACAATTCTGTCTCAGATCTTGCACTAAAACAATTCTGTCTCAGATCTTGCAATAAAACAATTCTGTCTCAGATCTTGCACTAAAACAATTCTGTCTCAGATCTTGCAATAAAACAATTCTGTCTCAGATCTTGCAATAAAAAAAATTGCTGACCGAGATCTTGCACTTAAACAATTCTGACTCAGATCTTGCACTAAAACATTGCTTCCTCAGATCTTGCACCACAGCATTGCTTCCTCGGATCTAGTACTAAAACATTGCCGACTCAGATCTTGCACTAGAACACTGATGTCAGTGTCATTAGTCATATCGAGCTTCTGGAATACTGAACCGACTGGTTAATCAGCAGGCTGTTTCATTGATTTTAGCTAACCTTTGCATCAGTAGTTCCACTTGAGCAGCGAAGTGACATTAGATTTATGTTTTATGCAGCTGCCTCTGTTTGCTTTGTCGCAGTTTAGTTAAGAATTCCCTGATGAAATATGCATGAATGTATGCTGCCTGACTCCCTACTGTTAGGTTTAACTGTTATGTGTTTGTCGTGTCTGGTGATTTCTGTGGAGCCGTTGCTTGCAGTGGCTAGAACGCTCGCCTACAGTCCTGGTTGTCGTGTGTAGAATCCCCGTCTCGACGGAGAATTTTCTTAATTTTTAGGTAATGTTTATTGAACAAGTGGAATCATACAAGTATACAGGTAGCAATGGAGACACAGTTGGAGAAATAATGGTTACTATTGTTTTTCTATAGATAACCTGTTTTTATTAATCTAGCAAGATTTAGAAACTCAAGATGACATTGAAAGCGTATACGAAATTTAGAATACTTAACTCTAACGTCAAATCAGCAATGATGTACAGATCAAAAACATAGAGAATAACAACAGTAACTGCTAATAAAGTTTACACATTTTAACTGATTCAGTGCCAAACCTAAAAAGTAGGTTTTGACCAATCAAATGATTAATGTAAATCTCCGTTCACATGGCATTGAAATTGCAGACGATACCAAGAAACAAAACAAATAACGATGATCCTAGTATTGTGATATATCGTCCTTCTATTCAATTGGCAGGTCACATTTGGCGATATAGTATCCTTCGGTAGTGTCTCAGTTAACTAACATATGACTAAGCAGAGGCATCATCATCATTATTATCATCACCTTCCACTTTTGCCGTCAAGCGTCTTGGTGAGGAATAATTGGCATTCCAGCATCCGATGGGTGGCTCTTGATATTGTCATTCCGCGTGATTGTACAATGTCTTTGATGTTGACAATCCACTTTCCCTCCGGGCGTCCTCTCGCTCTCGTGGCAGATGACCAGTGCCGGCAGCTGACGGTGCCGCATTCCAACGAGATGGCCAAACCACCTGATCCTCTGTCTACGCAGAGACTCATCTCATCTCATCATGTTCATCTTGTACCTTGCGGTGACGAGGTGAAGTATAAACAGCGGGAGAGTGCACGCTGATGGGCTTCATGTATCGATATTCCCATGGACTCTGTTATTCCCTGCGTCCATCGTTTACGTGGTCGGCCTCTTCCTCTGCTTCCCTCTGGTCTGTACATCATTGCTTGTTGCGGTATACTGTTAGTTTGGTAACCTACTTGCATGGCCAAACCATTTGACTTGCTGCCTTCTAATAAAATCTAGCGCAGCTACATTCCCTACTTTAATCCTGATTTCTTCATTTCTGATCTTATCTCATGATTCGCTTAGGCGAGTCATGACCGCCCACGCTTTCCGGCATGGCACATGATTGATTGATTGATTGATCTTATCTCTTCTTGATATATTGAGTATTCTATCTTCGCAGAGTGAATCGTCTAATATGTCATGACAGGATTATTTTTTTAAAGTTGCATATTCATTACACCGGCTCCGTGGCCGAGGGTTAGCAGCTTTCTCCGCTAACCCCGAATACTCTCGTCACGTGACGCGACGAGAATTAGCAGTGGTTCGAATCGCAAAAGTGACTTATGAGAGTATGGAGCCGGTCGCTCAGAAAGTCGTGGCGTGCTGATGAGCGTAATCTAGCCTGGGAATCAACATGCAGCTGAAAGATGCTGGTGTTGACCGCAATATCCTGAAACAGGATGGAAACGCGGAAAAAAAAAAAAAAAAAAAAAATATTCATTACAGGACGTTGCAGTCAACACCAGCATTTTAATGCCATTGTTGATGTCTTGGCAAGTTTTTACGCTCAGTTGTTTGCCACTGCTTTCTGAACGACTGGATCTCATACCAACAAGTTAAAACCAGTGCGACACGGTCTGCTGCCAAATCGGTCGCGGCTGTGTTTCGAACGTGGGTAAGTGGCATAACGAATCGCGTCGCCTCGTCATCGCCACGGAAACCGTAACAGGATTACCAATGTTGAATTCATTCACCTAAGTCTTCCTCATTTGTCCACTTGTTTGCCTTCACGTCTTCTCTTAGATGCGAGTCAGAGTAACTCAGCGACAATAAGAGGTCATCTGTGGAATCCACATGGTAATATGGAAAGCTAATCCACACGCAAAAATCAGTTCTTTGCACTAGAGTTGTAGTAGGAGTGTTTACTACGCTTGAGTTCAAACGCGAACAAACAACAACAACAACAACAAGACATGGCGGCAGATTTATTTAATTCATCTTGGCTCCCAGGTCGACCCAGTTAAAACGTTTAAAACGAAGTATCTTGGGAAATAAAGGCAGCCTAGATGGTAACGACCACATCATCCACTGAGTGACGATTGGTCTGTACAATTAAGGGCCCACACTGTCTACCCAATACGCTTTAAAACGTCTATATGGATCCCTTACTTTTACTTTTTTGCATTGTCTGTCCTTTATTATTTTCTTCTAGCATTCAGTTCTCCGGGTCCAATGTTGTATTGCTCTCCCAACTGTTTTGTAAAATTTATTTATGTATCATCATCATCTTCATGATCCATTGCCTTGCAGGCTGATGTGGGCGATCATGCCTCTCAACAAATTACCATCTCAGACGTCATGGGTCAGTTCGTGTGTTGACTCCCTTCCATGCCATGACACAAGACTGTCAAGAATCTTCTCTTGCTGTCTTCTCTATCTCTCTATCCACAAATCTGTCTGGTTGTCACGTGTTCCAGTTTTTGTCTTCTCATAACGTGGTTAAAACAAAAAACAAAAACAAAAACAAACAAAAAACAAACAAAAAAGAGGGGGAGTCTCTGTGGTGAAGTGGTCAAGCCATTTGACTCGGGCTCCGAAGGTTGTTGGTTCGATTCCGGGTCGCGCCCTTCGGTTCACGAGTAAAAAACTTTCGGAGACTCCCGGGGGTTGTACCTAGAGCTACGGAGTGTGTGCTTTGTGCGACGCCTTCCGTGCTGTGGAAAGAGGCCGAGCCGGTGCAATTAAGTCGACCCTGTCGACTTTTAAGCGACCTTTTTTTAACGTGATAATAAAAAATAAGCGATGACTGCCTCTTTCTAATGTTTGTGATAATTTGTCTTTGCGACTCAGCTTCCCTTAAAACGTCCTGATTGCTCATTTTGGTTGTCCAATTTTCAGCATTCTTCTATAAAACTACATCTCCAAAGTTTCCATGGATTTTTTCACCTGTTTACTAATTGTCCAGGATTCGCGGCTGTATGTTAACATTGGTTCTATGTAACATGCAAGAAATCTTTTTCTAACTTTCAAGGACAGCGACTTATTGCACAAAACGTTCTTTATTTGATAGAATGCAGTTTTGCTTGTCCTGTTCTGCTCTTTATCTCAGTGATGCATCTTCCATCTGATGTTATTCATGTGCCTAGATATTTGAATTTCTGTACTTGCCCCACAACAACGTCATGTACTTTAATTGCAAACTTAGGCACTTCTGTCTGTCTATTATTCAAACTAAGCCCATTTTTTTCACTTTCTACAACCACTGTATCTATAATTTCCTGTAGATCGTTCTGACTTGTTTCTATGAAGACGGTGTCATCAGCATAACGTAAGTTATTTATAACTATGTCCACCAATCAGGATTCCTGTCATATTTTCTGTAGATCTCATTATATATTCACAGTACAATGAGATCAAATCTGGAGACAGTACACAACCTTGTCTGACGGCCTTCTTTATAAACTGAAATGTTCCTACACGGTTGTTGATTCTTATGGCTGCTGTTTGCTGCCAATATATGTTCTTTATTAATCGCAACGCTCAGGAGAAAGGACTAACTAACTAACTAACTAACTAAATACATCGTTTGATTGTTTGATTCCCTTATACATCCCCACAGGATTTAATGTCCTTGCTCTCATGGTGGAGTAGAGTGATTTTGATTGTTTGATTCCCTTATACATCCCACAGGATTTAATGTCCTTGCTCTCATGGTGGAGTAGAGTGATTTTGATTGTTTGATTCCCTTATACATCCCACGTAATGTCTGCTCTCAGTGAGTAGAGTGATTTTGATGTTTGATCTTATACATCCACTGATATGTCCTTGCTCTCATGGTGGAGTAGAGTGATTTTGATTGTTTGATTCCCTTATACATCCCCACAGGATTTAATGTTCTTGCTCCCATGGTGGAGTAGTTGGTTAAACTCCTTCACCGGTCCGTTGAACGTCAATGTTAACTTCTCGTTCAGAAGGCAATGGCAAACTACTGGACTTAAAATTTCCTAGAAAATCAACTGAGGTTGGGACTGAGAGCAACTTCCTGCAAAGGACATGTAACATGTTTTAATGCCCCAATCTCCTCAGTTTCAGATTACACTACATATGATCGTGTTACCACTTGCCTACAAAACCACGGAAATTTATTATTGCCTTGGATTAGTAAAGAGAATGGGACATTTCGATCCGCGTCGCTATTCGTCGAGGATGCAGTTAACAGCACAGTTTTAATGTTATTTTTTTTCCTTCTATGTGTAAATAGAACCACTGCAAACTTGCTCTGGTTAACGATCGATATGAGAGCAGTACGTGTGTGATGAATGAGATGAGGTCACAGATAGTCTCTGAATAACTGCGATACTGGAGTGTGTATATACTAGTGTGTGTGTGTGTTGTGTGTGTGTATTGATGTGTGTGTACTGGTGTGTGTATATACTAGTGTGTGTGTGTGTGTGTGTTGATGTGTGTATACTGATGTGTGTACTTGTGTGTATACTGATGTGTGTATACTGGTGTGTCTGTACCGATGTGTGTATACTGGTGTATGTGTAAATGTGTGTGTACTGGTGTGTGTGTGTGTATTGATGTGTATATATTGGTGTGTGTACTGATGTGTGTACTAATGTGTGTGTAACTCGGTGTGCATATAATGTGTGTTTACTTATGTGTGTATTCGGGTGTGTGTACTGATGTATGTATACGGTGGGTGTGTGTAATGGTGTTGTGTGTGTACAGTTGTGTGTATACTGATGTTTGTGTGTACTAGTGTCTATATACTAATGTGTGTGCTGATGTGTGTATACGGGTGTGTGTGTGTGTACTGATGTGTGTATACTGGTGTGTGTATGATGTGTGTGTACTGTGTCTGTATACTAATGTGTGTGTATGATGTGTGTGTGTGTACTGTGTGTGTGTATACTGGTGTGTATGTGTCTTATTTATGTGTGTATACTGGTTGCGTGTGTGTCACTTATGTGTGTATACTGTGTGTGTCGGTGTGTGTATACTGGTGTGCGTAACTGGTGTGTATACTGAGTGTGTGTTATTGGTGTGTGTACTGGAGTGTATATATTTATGTGTGTATACTGGTGCGTGTGTGTACTTATGTGTGTATACTGGTGTGTGTGGGTGTGTGTATACTGGTGTGTGTACTGGTGTGTATACTGGTGTGTGTGTATTGGTGTGTGTACGGGGTGTGTGTGTACTGGTGTGTTTTACTGGTGTGTGTATACTGGTGTGTGTTGGTAACTGGTGTGTGTACTGGTGTGTATACTGGTGTGTGTGTATTGGTGTGTGTACTGGTGTGTGTACTGGTGTGTGTACTGGTGTGTGTATACTGGGTGTGCTGGTGTGGTTTGTGTGTACTGGTGTGTGTATATGGTGTGTGTATGTTGGTGTGTGTACTGGTGTGTATACTGGTGTGTGTATACTGGTGTGTGTACTGGTTTGTGTATACTGGTGTGTGTATACTGGTGTGTGTATATTGGTGTGTACTGGTGTGTGTGTATTGGTGTGTGTGTACTCGTGTGTGTATTCGTGTGTATACTGGTGTGTGTTTATTGGTGTGTGTACTGGTGTGTGTACTGGTGTATATACTGGTGTGTGTATATTGGTGTGTGTACTGGAGTGTATATATGTGTGTGTGTGTGTGTTTTTACTGGAGGGTGTGTACTGATGTGTGTGTACTTGAGTGTGTGTAAACTCGTGTGTGTGTACTTGTGTATATACTGGTGTATGGGTAATGGTGTGTGTATACTGGTGTGTGTACTGGTGTGTGTGTACCGGCGTGTGTGTACTGTAGTGTGTGTACTAGTGTGTGTGTGTGTGTGTCTGTGTGTGTTTACTGGAATGTGTGTGCTGATGAGAGAGAGCCGTGGCTGAGAAGTTATAAGGCCTGCCTCGGGTTCAAAAGGTATTGGGTTCGATCCCTGCATAGGACTTGGAACTGTTCCAAGAATCATAGATATTCAATGATATCACACGTCTCCATGCCGCTCTCTGGCCAAGGTGTTACGAATGCAATTCGTAATCCCGCATACCGCGTTCGAAACACAGCTGCTGGCGTTTTGGAAGCAGACCGCCTTGCATTGGTTTTCATACAATGATATGAGTGCCGGTCGTTCAGAAATGGCAAACTTCTTAAAGTAAACCTGAACGTTAGCCCGGGAATCACAAGCAGCTACAAGAAATGCTGGAGTTCACTGCAGCATCCTGTAAAGGATATGCAGTTAACCTTATAACGTCCCCTTGATCTTTTGGGTAGTGAGATTGAATTTTTAGCCTTCTTGGATGAGGGCAAAAACAGCAGGTCCCTTGGGCAAATTGTGTATATTAAAAGCCCACGGTGGTTGGAAATCGCAAAGAGTAGGCCGTAAAGACGCTATCCTGGCAAAGTTGTTAGGAATAGTAAACCCATCCATAGTTAGACAGTAGGTGTTAGCTTGGATGGAATCTGTCTAGAGCAGTGGTTCTCAACCGATGGGAAATCCCCCACCCCACCCCTGGGGGGGGGGGGGGGTTTAGGGTTTCCATGAGGGGGGGGGGTGTAAGATTATTTCAAGATATTATTTCAAGATCGCGTTAATTCAAGAACCGATTACTTGATATTGTTTTTTCCTCCATACTTTACGGTGCTGTACTTCTAACCCTTCTGAATTCGTTTTATAATGAAAGTAGACCCGCAAATCACGTTTTATGTAGACATCTAGACTTGTTCTAGTATGTGTTATTAAATTCCGCTTCCATTTCTACGTATACTGTGTAAGGAGGGGGATTTATAGGGATCAGATACAAAAAGGGGGGGGGGGGGGGGTGACACCCTGAACATATGGTGAAGAGGTACATGGCCAAAAAAGGTTGAGAACCACTGGTCTAGAGGAAGTCAACCTTACACAAATGCAGGCAGAAGTCAGACACCGCACCTAAGGCGTGCACAAATGGACACGCACCTAAGGCGTGCACAACTGGACACCGCACCTAAGGTGTGCACAACTGGGTGTGGCACGTCGAAGGAGGAACAAATAAGAAGTATGCTGATATCCTCGTCGTTATCCCGCTCTCACATTAGTTGGGGATGTGCTGGTAGAGGATAAGTAACACTCGCAGAATAGTGGGTTAGAGAGTAAAACTGGGATTAGATAGACAACAGATATAAGATAGAAAGACAGACATGATGTTGAAATATAGACAGAAGTTAGAAACTCAACTAGGCGATAGAAAATTATGGATGAGATTTTAAAAAACAGCTAACATGTGTTAGAAAGGTGACAGATATGAGATAGAAAAACAGAATATAGAAAGACAGACAGCAGATAAAAAGACGGATATTAAACAGAAAGACGGATTTGAGATAGAAAGACAGATATGATATAGAAATACAGAAGATAGAACGACGGATATGCGATAAAAAGACAGAAGATAAAAAGACAGAAGATTAAAAGACAGATGTGCGATAGAAAGATAGAAAATATAAATACAGAAGATAGAAATACGGATATGAGTTCGAAAGACAAAAGATTGAACAACGGGTATGAAATAGAAAAACAGAATTCAGAAAGACCGAAGATAGAAAGACATGAGATAGAACGACGGATATGAGATAGAAAGACAGACAATAGTTGAGCTGAGTTGAGTTAAGAACCGACATCACTGCACTCAGGACATTCCCAAACGTGCTCCGTCCCCTTGTTCAATAGCCATCGAAGAGTCACACTACTAACAGTTCCCACCGCTTTCTGATTAAAGGTTCTCCTGGCCTTCCCTCTCAGTTTTGAGATTCTTCCAGCATCCCTACCTATCCCTCGCAATCTCTTTCTTTCCACATACGGGTTCTTAGTCAATTTCTCCGCCTTCTCCACCTGGTCCCACAGGCGCTCGACCACCTCTCCCTTGCCCATATGTAATTTACCACCAAAAGGTGCATTCCCTGTCAGCCTGTTCATTCACCCCCCCCCCCTCCCTCCCCCGCACTCCCGCATGGCCAGGGCAATACAATAGCAGACGATTAAAAAAAAGACAAGATAGAACGAAGGATATGAGATCGAAAGACAGGAGATAGAACGACGGATATGAGATAGAAAAACCGAAGAAATAAAGACAGAAGATAGAACGACGGACATGAGATAGAAAGACAGACGATAGTTGAGTTGAGTTAAGAACCGACATCACTGCACTCAGGACATTCCCATAAGTGCTCCGCCCCCTTGTTCAACAGTCAGCGAAGGGTCATACTACTAATCGTTCCCATCGCTATCTGATTAAAAGAGCTCCTGGTCTTCCCTCTCAGTTTTGAGATTCTTCCAGCACCCCTGCCGATCCCTCGCAATCTCATTATTTCCATATATTGGTTTTTAGTCTGTTCCCCTACCTTCTCCACTTGGTCCCACGGGCACTCGACCACTCTCCCTTGTCCATAGGTAATCTACCACAAAGGGATGCATTCTCTGTCAGCCTATCGGTCTCTTCATTCCTCCCGCACTCCCGCAATGCCAGGGCAAAACATACATACAATAGACAGGCGATAGAAAAGACAGAAGATAGAACGACGGATATGAGATAGAAAGACAGAAGACAGAATGACGGATATGAGATAGAAAGACGGAAGACAGAACGACGGATATGGATAGAAAGACGGAAGATTGATCGACGGACATGAGATAGAAAGTTGAGCTAAGTTGAGTTGAGCTGAGCTAAGCTGACGAACGACCTTTTGAATTGTCCCAATTGACTCATCAAATTCTTTCGCTAGCGAACGATATATGCTTCGACAACAGTTCATCTGTACTGCTGCATCAATTTTGACGATGGTTTTTTTCTGTTGCAACAATATGCGCTTGACCCGGCCGTCGAAGATCTGCCGTGAACTGACGTCCTTTCCGTGCCCAGTCTGTCACTGTTGTCTTCGAAACACATTTGTTACCATACGCTGCCTGCATTCTTCGATGAATGTCCACTGGTCGACATCCTCCAAATGGAAGAAACTGAATCACAGCTCTTTGAGCTTCTTTGGACGGTTTTGGTTTTGGATCAACACGGCCATTTTCTCAACGGTCAGAAAAGAACCTATGCAACATGTGACGATAAGCACGTGCTCTTTTGTTCATTGGTCAGTACTTATCATGTGACTATGACATGATCATGTTCAACGTACGCAATTACGCGCGGTGCTGCACAAACGGATTTCAAATGAACGTCCCTTATACATATACATTCATATACACATGATAGTATTAAATTCATGGCATGGTGCAATTACCTACACATTTCTTTTTGTTGATGATGATGATGGTGGGGTAATTATTCGCTCTCATGCATACTAAAATCTTTCAATAGTCTTTTCTACTTCAAGTATTCTCATTCGCACTTAGTTTTATTTAAACAAGTTTAACAGTATCACTGAAAGGATTGAGTTAAGTCAAGAACCGACATCATTGCACTCGGGGCATTCCCTTAAGCGCTCATTTCTCATCTCCAACCCCTAGCGAAGAGTTCCAATACTAATGGCGCACGTTTCAATCTGATTACATGTACGTCTTGCCTTACCTTTGAGTGACGACTGTCTACCAGATCATCTGTCCACCCCTTGCTGCTGCAATTTCTCTAGACCATTATGGTCAATTTGTTCTTCTGCATTATTTACGTGCTCCCTGAGGGCTGTCTGCCTCATTAAGCATCACATCACCCCTCAATGATGTGGCACCAACCAATCTGTCTGCCTGCTCATTTCCATGGATTATATATGAAACATTGCAACAAGCGTCCCATTTTACAAAGTAAATTGCAAACAGGCGCGCACGCACGCACGAGAGAGAAAGAGAGAGAGAGAGAGAGAGAGAGAGAGAGAGAGAGAGAGAGAGAGAGAGAGAGAGAGAGAGAGAGAGAGAGAGAGAGAGAGAGAGAGAGAGAGAGAGAGAGAGAGAGAGAGTAAACCAAAGCACAGATTGATGTTAGCTGCTTTGGGGTAGTAACTTCATCACAGGCACAACGGATTAATTTGGCGTAGGCGGTGTTGGGGTGGAGGCTAAACAAACTTTTGTCTTGGTTATACTTTCCACTTCACGGCTGACAAAGAAACTGACCTATGAGACACAACCTCTATTTATGCTGGGTAACTCTATAAACGTTGCCCTGACTAATAGTGTGTATTATTATTGACTGTGCAGTGTTTGAAAATATTGCGGGTCCAAGTTTTGTATTTACCTATTATGTTGCATGAACTTTACAGGGGATGAATACAAAACTTGGACCGGCAATATTTTCAAACACGCACAGTAATTAAAAAACACACCCTGTATTTCCCATCCCCCGTGACAAAGAAGGAAAACGTGCTGGTTCATTACCCCCCCCCCCCCCCCCCCCCCCACCCCCACCCGATAACGGGTATTGTAAAGACGAACGTCTCGAAACATGGTTCAAACGTACGACAGGTGAAAGACACTCGGCGTCATGACCCGGTAGGCTTGTCTCCATTCTGATAGTTTGAGGTAATATGTTCGAAGTGAAGCCTTCAGAAGATGTCAAATAATCAGTCTGTATTTTCATCGGTGTGAGTGTCCTATTATCAATGCTGTTGTGGCATTTTGACCCCCCAGCTCAACACCGATGAGAAGTTCATGTGAAATAGTTTTAAACTTAATTAGTCTATGCATTTGCTTCTTGAGTGATAATAATAATCATCATCATGTGCCATGCCGAAAAAGCGTGGGCGGTCATGTATCGCCATCTCACACGATCACCAGAGTCGTGGTTCAGCTCTGTGCTCTTGTCTCGACCATGTCATGTGACCAAGCCATTCAGATATTTATTTCTCTGCCTTCCCCTTGTTCTTTTCCTGTCAGTCTTGCCAGTTGTCACCAAGTCCTCTAGTTTTATTTCTTGCCATAACGTGTCCAAAAAATTGTGACTGTCTACGTCTAATTTCTCAAATCAGTTTACGGTTTTCATTTGCTTCTAGTATAAATTGCACATTGGTTTTTTCTGTCTGTTCTTGGTATTTTGTGCATTTTCTTCAGAAACTACATTTCCACTACCATTAGATGTTTTTCAGCTTGTCTGCTCATTGTCCACGTTCCGCATCCATACAAAAGTACGGGCTCTATGTAGCACTTCAACACACTTTTTCTCGTTGCAACCAATAGGTCAGTACTGTGCTAATCAGTATACCAAAATCTATTACTTAGTATTAGGGGGCTGAGTGGTCTCGAGGTATGGTGTCCGCCTCGAGTGCTGGTGGTCCCGGATTCAAGCCCCGTGATGGCCGGGGTTTTTCACGTGGACTTCTAGTAACAAATTTCCCCTGGTCTCTGGGTAGTGAGATCGAACGCCCGTGTGTATTGTCTTCGCACGTAAAAATATTTGGCAGTTGGAAATCGAAAAAGAGTAGCCTAATGGTGCTTAGTTAGTTAGTCTTTCTTCTTGAGCCTAAGTCGGCGCACAGGGCAGTAGTCATGGCTCTCTATGTCTGGCGGTTTCGCTGCTACCTGTTGTAGATCTTGGATATTTACTTGGCCGTCTCTCTTGGTCTTCCCCGTTTTCTTTTCCCTACTGGTGACCATAAGAGGGCTTGGTTGGGGAGTCTTGTCTTGTCCATTCTAAGTACATGGCCGATGTAGTTCCAACGGCGTTTTATTATAAAATTGGATACAATATCTTGCTTAGTCTCTTGTCTTATTTGCGTATTAGTTCTGAAATCTGTCCAGTGGATTTTAGAATTCTTCTAAGACATTTTTTCTCATAATTGTCTAATTTTTTATCTAAAGCTACCGTTGATATCCAACTGACCAACTCTCACGTCCATACGTTAGCACTGGCACCTAATGGTGCTGCCCGGGTAAATTTCGAGTTAAAAATCTACCCAAAGTATTTCAGGATCCTCGCCGGTGCTACGGAGTTCGTGTACTGAGCTGAGATTCTCCAGACTCGGGCTTGAGTTAGGAGTAGAAGAACGGAGCACTTATGGGTTACACCCGTGTGCCGTGATGTTGATCCGTCGACTAAACTAAACTAAACAAGGGAGATCAGTATGAAATCTGGTGTAAGCCGTCGTAGTTATCTATGACTTTGTGAATGACATCTGATTCTGTTTTGTGAGAAGGATTTTCGGTTGATTAGTTTAGACCGTACAACGGAAATAATAAGCAATGGGACAGATTTCTTCACTAATAGCGAGACCCTTTCGTAACTATAATGTAGAACAAAGAGCCACCAAAGTCTTAGAAAGACGTCAAAAGGTTGCAGAGCTGCACCACTTTATCCTTCGACAGCGGAGACGGTGTCCCGTTTCAGAGATGGTAAAAAAGTTATTGAATTAAGAACTAAGAATATTAATTACATTACGTATAGTTGATTATTAATATTATTATTATCTCAATATTAATTTTATATCAAGATCAAGGGAAGAGAGTCAGCTCTTCTTCGTATATACCTTCAGGCGGCAACATACATTAAGTTAATGAAGATAGAATAGGAAGGAGCTGCAACATCTTTACTTTCAACTTTAAAGGTTTAGCTTTGACATCTCCTGGCCTGTAATGTCTTAGTCATTAGTCTTCAAAAGGAGCGAATGTAAGTATAGGTTAAAAAATGGGCACTCCTGCGAATACGGCCCCAAATTATTTAGTGTAAAATGTATCCCTTACAGGGCCTCATTAGCTGATAAATGATATAATAAAAAATATGAATTACAATATAGAACTGAGAAAATGGAAATACGTACCAATAATATTTCACAGTTATATGTGGAAATTGTGGCACAACAGTTGTAAATACTGTCCGAAAACATGTTCTAAATTCTTGTATTGGTATCGCCATGTTGGAAAACAATTATACATATCGGAACGAACATTGAATGTGTTGTCGATCACTTCCGGTTCAGTGTATGACAGACTGCTAGACCGATCGATGGATGCAATAAAATTTATAAATGGTTCTGGGCCCGGAGGGCTCTCACTGTCATCAGTTCAGAGGGCCCTCACTGTCATCGGTACTACAAGATATGGATATACACACTGATGACAGTGAGAGCCCTCCGGGCCCAGAAACATTTATGTATCAATCGTCGGTCTACCAGACGATACACTCAAACATAAGAGATTGACAACACATCGCCCCGGAAATGACCTTATGAGGCCCTGTATGGGATGCATTTTACACTAAATAATTTGGGGCCGTCGTTCGGAGGAATGCCAAAAAATTTTAGCTGCATGTGCTTTACAGGACGTCACAGTCAACACCAGCATTTGTTGGCTGTTCGTGGTGTCTTGGTAAGTTTACGTTCAGTAGTTTGCCATTGCTTTCTTAATGACCGGCATGCATAGTCATACCATTTCGTAAAAACCAATGCAAGGCGGTCTGCTGCCAAATCGCCCGTAGCTGTTTCAAATGCAGTATGCGGGATTATGAACTGCGCATAACCCCTTCTCCACGGAGCCAGTATTAGTGTAGGTTGTTGTTGCATATGCTTTACAGGATGTAGCAGTCAACCCCAGCATTTTTTGGCTGTTTGTGATTCCTGGGAAAGTTTACCTTCAGTAGTTTGCCACTCTGAACTTGCTTTCTGAACGACCGGCACCCATACCATTTCATTAAAAACCAACAGAGCTGTGTTTCGAACGTGGGTATGCAGGATTGTGAACTGTGTCCTGAACCCCTTTGACACGGAGGTAGTTCAAATAATTCTGCATGTGTTGGACACAAGAAATGTTTTATTATTATATTATAATGTTATATTTCAGCTTGTGTCCTGTGTGGAATTTTTTGATGGATTGTTTTGTTACTGTTATGCTCGGTTGAATTTGTAATATGCATCATCTTTCTGGTGGCCTGGATGCCTTGATTCCTATTTGATTTTATAAATTAGTATAAATGCTTCTGATAGATTTCTTGACCTCATCATCTGTTATATCTGTATCAGGCCAAGGTAGTCTTCCACCTTCCATTGGTGTCTACCTTCTGTATCGAACATATTTCTTCATTTTTGCAGTTTTACTCTGTTGTGTATTATTGTGCCTTTCATTTCATAAAATGTAAATATAAAGACTATGCTGTACTTGTTCATTGTGACTGTATAGGCCAGCAAAACCTATGCATATGTATTATGTATTAAAATGTATGTATTGTGTTTTAAATGTATAATGAAATTTGAAAGTTGTTAATCATTGGTGAAAGTATCAGTCAGAAAGCCACCAAAATCTGCTGAAGATGACTACCACGTTATGGATAGACCAGAACAAGTCATTATTCTGCGCCTCAGGACAGGGCACAATAGATTTATGCAACTACATGTATACAAAATTCAAGATTAGTGAAACAGCCAGTGTGCACATGTGGATTGGCGTCGCAGACAGCAGAGCACATACTCCAAGACTGCCCAAAATATAACATATCTAGGCAACCTTCTGGCCTAGAGAGACGACAGTGGAAGATACTCTATGGACCGCTTTGTGACTGAAAAAGACAGTTCAATTCATACAAGAGACAGCTTTGCAGTTATAGACATATTTCAAGCGAACGAAAGAAGAAGAAGAATTGGTGAAAGTATGCAAACCAAGAATCCACAAGCCTTAGTCAAATGTATGTAGTAGATCAGTTTTTGTTCAGTGGTGTCCCAGTTGAGACACCATCAGGGTGTTACAAGACCAGGACTAGAAGCTGACATCTGCAGAGAAGCATGTTAGGATGTACCCAGGCCATGGTTTACCACAGCACAGATGGACTGACAGGTAGGCCAAGTTGGTCATGTTTGCTCCACGGGGCTTAGGTATGTTGCTGTCAACAGACACCAGTCCAGTGCCTAGATGGACTGTAGTTGGAAGAGAACCAGAACTTCAAGGAGTAAGCATACCTACCAGAACAGTCTGTTTGTAAAGAAAACAAAGAAAAATAAAAAATACTGAAATTGAAACAAAAACACTTTACAGAATTATATTAAGGTCAGTCAACTCAGGTACTTCAGCCATATAAAGAGACACAGCTTTTTTTTAAAAGAATGTGCTGTAGGGATGTCTGCCAGAGGAAGACAATGTTACTTTGCAGGTGAACAACATCAGGAGGTGGGTTAGAAGAGCTTGTATGTTTGCACTATGAAGATTCAGCACAAGGGGTATGTTGTTTTTTTGTCCATCAAGAATGATGATGACTATTCATTTCATCCAGTGGGTTGAAAGTATGGAGCCATGAGTTCTGAGATGGCTGATAAGGCCTTTTTTTGGCTGGAAATGTTCTTTGACAATGTGGGCAAAGAAGGCTTGACGTTCCAGGGGCCACAAGGGGTATAGAAGACTTACCACAGCCAACCTTATATCCGAGATCGTGGTACTATATGATGATGTTGATGATAAAATGTATAATTGTAACATGGTTTTAACAGTTTTAGGTCCACATTTTCTGTAAGCAAGAGAAAGAAATATATGTTAATGAGGAAAAAAATTGGAGGTGGTGGGAAATTTTGAATATCTTGGGTTTGAAATTTCCAACTATGGTGACACAATGAACAGAAATTAAAAGACAAAACTCTATTGCTCTTCAAAAAATAAAACAAATTTAATAATTTGTGGGTGGGACAGATAGACCTACAAAACATGCAACAAACACTTTATGTTATAGATGGGGGTTTTAAGAATAAATTGGATACAGAAAAGAACAGAAAAGGATACAGAATATGCCTGGGAAGAGAGGAAGAGGAAAGCCAAAGAGAAGATGGATCAGGATGTGTCGGATGATCTCCAGACGTCTCTCGGACGCTGGTCATCTTACTTATGACCGAGAAGTTTTCCAAAGGTTATTATGGAAGCAAAATTCTGCATATAACACACTTCTGAATTATTGAATGAATGAAGAGATAGAATACGAAAATGAAAGTGAGGAGACATCTTTATGAATTTCTCTGGAAAACTTAATTCTCAATTGTCTGAATTCTGGTTAATTTTATTTCCAGAGCACCCTGAATTTCTTGAGGCTCAGAAAAACAGAGATGACAAATTGCATGAGCATTTGAAGAATATTCATGTTGAATCATCACAAGCTGTAAAAGGGACATAATGAGAAATTTTTCTAGGTTTTTGTTTTTTTAAAACATTTTCTACCATTATTAGGCGATCGATTATTACTTTGTCTTGACCTGTCACCTGTTTTTAGTGGATAAACAGTTAGATTGTGGATATGTTTATAACTAAAGCACCTATATTTTCTATTGACCCGTCACCTGTTGTAGTGACTAAACATCAGACTGTGGTGGTTCATAGTGTTTATAACTAAGGCACCTATATTTTCTATTGACCTGTCACCTGTTGTAGTGACTAAACAGTCAGACTGTGGATGTGTTCATAGTGTTTATAACTAAAGGGACCTATATTTTCTATTGACCTGTCACCTGTTGTAGCGACTAAACAGTCAGACTGTGGATGTGTTCTAGTGTTTATAACTAAGGGACCTATTTTTCTATTTTACCTGTCACCTGTTGTAGCGACTAAACAGTCAGACTGTGGAGGTTATAGTGTTTATAACTAAAGCACCTATATTTTTCTATTGACCTGTCACCTTTTTTGTAGTGACTAAACAGTCAGATGTGGGATGTGTTTATAACTAAGGCACCTATATTTTCTATTGACCTGTCACCTGTTGTAGCGACTAAACAGTCAGACTGTGGATGTGTTATAGTGTTTATAACTAAAGCACCTATATTTTCTATTGACCTGTCACCTGTTGTAGTGATTAAACAGTCAGACTGTGGATGTGTTTATAACTAAGGCATCTATTTTTGGCACATTCTTAACTGGTTCAGAGCCATGAGATAATTAATCATCGTAAGTGACTTCTTGAATCTGCCATGGGTTTATATATCACCAAAATGTTGCTGTGTAATAATACAACAAACATGTCTGCTACCATATTAACAACTTTTAAGTCATAATTGTGACACACCCCTAGTTCGATTTTCTACTTTCCATTTTTGTTTGGTTTAAACCTACTTTTTTGTTTGGCACTAAATCTGTTAATGGCTATTGTAACAAGGATACAAATTTGTATGAGTCCGTCGGATTACTTGTGGGTTTTTTTTTTTCCAGATTACTTTTGTTTTTTAAACTGTAGTACCTATAGGGCTAAGGAGTGTCTAGGTAATGCCGTGGGGAGTACGCTTGTCAGTTGACCAAGTGGATGTGTTCGAAACCCCATTGAGGTGGATTTTTTCTCTTTATTTACCTGAACTCCCAGGTTGAGCCAGCCTAAAATAAGCACCATGGAATATCCTGAGAAACAACGGTGACGAGCGGGGCTGTTGACCACATCATCCATTGACTGCCGATTGGTCTTTACGACACTGAGTCTAAAACCAGATACCCAATACACTTCATGACATAAAAGTGTCATTTTCTTGACCCATTTGCATCAGTTGGTCAGTCATAAAGACTGCAGCCTCTCTTGCCCTCCATGTGGACATCAGGGGCAGACACTTGTCTCTAACAATGGGAGTATTGACCATTGTCTCCGCTGCGATGAAGCCTGGCCAAGGTTGCAAAATTTGCCCACTGCAAGAGAGACATGGCAATTACCCTATGATGATGTAGAGAATCAGCAACTAAGTCTTGTATGACCGCTAGGAGCACCCAGGGACATGCTTAGAATGTGCGTGGTGCTCACCTACCAGGATAAAGCTAAGTCATCACAAGTTCCCAGTTTTTTTAAGTCATACAGGTGCTGTTCCAATTTACAGAGTTTTAGCAGCAGCATAATTTAGTCATTTGTTTAATGCTTTTGTTTTGACCTGAGATCATGATGCCTCTTTATGGCTGTGTCAGGTCATGAATGTTTTTATGGTGGCACAATTGTTAAAGAAGCCCAGGTTGTGCAGTGGTAAGACACTTGCCTGCCAACTCATAGTCATGAGTTCAGATTTACATTAAGGCAGATTTTTTTAAGTGACCTGGACTCCGAGCAATCGGCTGAACACCAAGTCTTTTGTAGGCTTGTTTGTGATTGGTTGGATTTTGTAGCAAAAGATTTCTATGATATGAGGTAGCCAGTCTCACACCAACCCTGCTTATTCACCTCTACAACAAACATGGTAGTTACAGTGTTGTTATTCTTTGCTTCCCTTAGGCCTCAGTAATACACGGACGCAAGCTTATATTGATGGCATTAAGGTGATAGTTATAGCACATCTAGAGCAGAGATTGTTGGTCATGTTGTCCAATCAATTGGTCATCTCTGTAATTAGTAATGGACTGTTCATACTCACACTAACATAATTCCAGTGTAAACAATGGGAATACATTCAGAATGATGGGTGGGGAATCGTTTTATGGTGCACAAAGAATACCATTACTGCAATAATGAGATGCATGCTTAGACTTTTGTCAGTATGCAAACCTGGCAAGATCTGTGTGTATGAATTTGCTGACAAACACTATATATTCATTGGCACCTTTCCGTCTTGACAGACGATAGTTTGGTACATTGTGCTTTAAAAAGGCTTAATAACTACGATCCATGGCGGTGGCGAGTGTGGCTGGTAAGGCCAATTCTTGCTGCAAATGTTTGCCCACAGTAGGTGCATGTGAAAACATGGTCACTTCCACCATTTTGCACCATCTTACGTCTCTCACGCTCTGTGAGTGCTTTATCTGCAATCATTTTCTCCTTTGTCTTTATTCCGTTTCTGATAGTTGCCCTCCATGCAACACGTTCAGCGGCGACGTGCTCCCAATGTGCATTATCAATGCCTGTATCAATCATGTCCCGCTTACACACATCTTTGTATCGTAGTAGAGGCCGACCCTGAGATCTCCTACCCGTCTGTAATTCACCAAAAAAGATGTCCTTTGGTATTCTACCATCATCCATCCTCCTAACGTGTCCTATCCATCTAAGTCTACGAAGACTGAGCATGGAATACACCGTCACACAACCTGATCTTTCCAATACTTCAGTATTTGTGATTTTGTCTTGCCACTTAATACCAAGTATTCTTCGCAGACACCGCATATGAAAGCTGTTTAAACGTTTCTCTTGGCGTGAGTAAGTTGTCCAGGTTTCACTGCCATAAAGAAGAGTACTAAGGACACAGGCTTGGTAGACGAGGACTTTTGTTTTGGCAGTAAGCTTCCTGTTCTCCCAGACTCTTTTTGCTAACATGTTCATTGTTGTTGCTGCCTTGCCAATCCTGATGTTGATTTCCTGATCGAGGGATAATTTGCTATTTACCTCTGATCCTAGATATGTAAAATGGTCTACTATCTCCAGTTCGGCGTCGTCAATAAAGATTGATGGTACACCATGTGCACCTTGTGACATAATCTGTGTCTTCTTTTTGTTAATTGTTAAACCAAATTCAGAACAAGCATTGGAGAATGCAGATAGTAGATGTTGTAATTCTTCCTCAGAGTGGGTCGTAATCGCAGCATCATCCGCAAAAAGCAACTCTCTGATTAGTACCCTGCTAATTTTGGTTTTGGCCTTCAATTTCTGAGCATTATAGAGGCCACCATCTGAGCGTGAGTGAATGTATATACCATCATCCTGATCACGAAAGGCATATTTCAGTAGAAGTGAAAAGTATATCCCAAAGAGGGTGGGTGCTAGCACACAGCCTTGCTTAACTCCACTCTTGATTTCAAACTCTTCTGAAGTTGAGCCATCAAACTTGATTATACCCTTCATGCCTGTGTGGAACGATTCCACAATGGACAGAAGATTTGGTGGGCAGCCAATCTTCTTTAGTGCTTTGAATAGACCCTCACGACTGACCAAATCGAATGCCTTTGTGAGGTCAATGAAGGCAATAAACAGTGGCTGATTTTGTTCCCGGCATTTTTCTTGCATTTGTCGCAATGAGAATATCATATCAATGGTAGACCGGTTCTGACGGAAGCCACACTGTGATTCGGGGTAGACTTGATCTCCCAGGACTTGAAGTCTGTGCAGGACAATTCTGGCAAATACTTTCCCAACAATTCACAGAAGTGAGATACCCCTAAAATTTGTTACAGTCGCTCCGATCTCCCTTGTTCTTGTACAGCGTTATGATGTTTGAATCTTTGAAATCCTGTGGGACTTGTCCTTCTCGCCAGCATAGCTCTATTAGCTGGTGGATCTGTAGAGCGAGTGTGTCTTGCCCACTCCTGATCACCTCTATTGGAATCCCATCCTTACCTGGAGCCTTGCCAGATGCAAGCTCATTTATAGCACACTTAACTTCTGTTATAGTGGGAAGTGTGTCCAGGTGGTCAAGAGTTGGCAGGGCCTCTATGGCGTTGAGGGCATCATCCGCTAGCTTGGTCTCACTTGAGTAAAGCTCTAAAAAGTGCTCGACCCATCTATCCATCTGCTGTTTCTTATCAGTGATGATTTCTCCAGTCAAGGTTTTCAGCTGTGCACTTCTTTTGATCATTGGACCACAGGCTTTCTTTATCCCTTCATACATGCTTCTGATGTTTCTCTTATCACTTGCGATTTGAATGGACTCACATAACTTGATCCAATAGTCATTCGCACACTGCCTGGCAGCCTTTTGTACATCCTTCCTTGCTTGCTTCAGCTCACTCAGAGTGTTACGCGTTGGTCTTTCCTTATTTCTTAAGAGAGCTATCTTCTTTTTATCAATCAAGGGCTGCAGTATCTGGCTGTTTGCCGCAAACCAGTCCTGCCTCTTATGATCCACAGTGCCGTAAACCCCTACCGCTGTTTTATAAATAGTTTTCCCTTTAAATTTACTCCATTTATCATTTACTATACAATTTTCTGATGTATCATTGAAAGCGTCTTCAAGTTGCTGTTGAAATTCAAAGCACTTTCCAGGATCGTGAGTGTTAGTAATATTAATCCTGGGGCTAGACTTGTGTTTAGCTGTGTAGATTCTCTTTGGTCTCAGTCTAAACCCTTGCAACAGCCAAAGAATGATCTGTATCACAGTCAGCACTGTGGTAACTTCGAGTTAATGATGTATGGTTCCGATGTTGTCTCCGTGTGATAATGAAGTCCAGCTGATGCCAATGGCTGGATCTTGGATGTTTCCATGTGACCTTATGCATCTCTTTTGTTTTAAAAAAGGAGTTTGTAACACATAGGTCATTTCTAGTGCAATGCTCCAGCAGCCTTTGCCCATTATCATTCATGCGACCGATGTTGTATTTTCCAAGGCACACTGGCCATGAACTCGAGTCCTTGCCCACACGAGCATTGAAATCACAGAGCATATAAATGTAGTCAGATTTGGGAACTGCCTTGATCGCAGAGTCTAGCTGCTCATAGAACGTATCCTTCACATCATCAGAGGAAGCGAGTGTCGGTGCATATGCAGTGAGAATGGTGGCAAATCCACAGGAGGTTGCCAAGCGCAGTGATAATAATCTTTCATTACCTCCAGCTGGGATATCAATCATTCCCAGTAGCGAATTCTTCACTGCAAAGCCCACACCATGTTGCCTTTTTTCTGCCTGCCCTCTTCCCTTCCAAAAAAAGGTGTAATTGTTTTCCCTGAGTGACCCTTCCTCAGCGAGGCGAGTCTCCTGCAGGCCAGCAATATCAATGTTAAGACGATCGAGTTCAGCATCAATCACAGCCGTTTTAATCACATCGTCAATATTTGTCAAGTCAGTGGAAAATCCTGGACATATGGTTCTCACGTTCCAGGTTGCAAGCCGTAGCTTGAGGTTTCTATTCTTTTTATTAGTACCTGGTGCATTGGTTTTACAGCCTGCGATTCAGATATTGTCCTAGCCCCAAGCACCCATTGAAGCAGGCAGGCTGTGGCGGATCGGCACCCAATTGGCTGGGGGCTGCCCAGCTTGAGGCGGGCGGTAGCTGATCAGTGATCACCTGTAGGTGTCTCCCACCGTCAGAGGCAACGCGTGGCGCCCCATGTCTACGCCAACTGACAAGGACTTATAACCCGTAACAGTTGCCTCTCGCTTTGATTCCGAGACCGGTTAAGACCAGGGATGGAGTTATTGCCACTCCATAGCACAAAGCCTGGACTAAAATAAAGAAACCATGTGTTGCCCATGCAGCATGATCCCTCTCTCGGCCTGCCTAGTTCACTCCAGAGGAAAGTTGACACCTATAATCTGGAACAAGACAAGCTGCAGAAGCTGCCGGATCAGCAAAGCAATGCTCTAACTGTCCGCCTGTCGGAGCTTCAATTCTAGACCAGCTGCCAACCAAGGCTTAGGGCCTGGTCTGCCCTGCCATGACTTATTTTGTCTTTGGGTTGCATTTCCTCGCACCAGGATAAGACTAGTACCCTCCCAATTGCGCTCTTCCCCCTGAAGCCGTTGGCACAATGTGGGGTGTCGGGTTTGGTAAGCGCCGCCCAACATTCGGCGCTGACAGAAAGCAGGTAGTACCGTCTACTGTCATACGGTAGCTCAGTCATATCTGACTAAGACCTGAACCTAGTCAGTCATATATATATATATATATATATAGATATATATATATATCTATATATATTATTATATATATGAATATATATATATATTGATATATATATATAGCGAGCATGGTGTCGCATCTCTTGTTATCTTGTCAATTATGGCTGTTGGCGCGATGCATCAAGGATGGCACAGGTCCCATAGACAGCAGGCAAGGACGGTGACGATGTGTAGCTACTAGCTCGCAACAATCCATCAGTCCACACCCTTCAGCTTTTCAGGTATGGGAGAGAGCAAACACTTATGGTCTGTCCTATGTGCTGTGATATCAATTCTTCATCATAAATCATAAACCTACAAGGAGGCTTCAAAGTAAAACTTAAAAGTGTGAAAATTACAATAACCATGCCATTGTCTTGTGACCTGGCAGTATTGTTGTTAAGGATGTCAAGAGTTATAAGCATGTGACATCACAGTCCAGACAAACTGTACATCATAAGGACACTTTAAAAATGTCACTCCACTCTTGACATGCACTAAAGAGGAGCAGCATTCTGTTATCCTTTTTTTTTTAATTAGTGAAGGAGTGACACCTATAGAAATTCATCAGTGATTGAAGGCCAATATGGTGATGCATGCCTGTCAGTCCAGCAAGTGTATGAGTGGAGTAGGAAGTTTCAAAACAGCAACGATCAATACTTAAAAAGCATCACCATATTGGACCTTCAATCGCTGATGAATTTCTGTATCAATACTATACGTGCCTAGTAGTCGGGCCCTCATGCAGATTACAAACATCAAAGTAAAGACAGGCATGCTTCAAGCAGAGTGGCAAGCTTCCATTCAACAATCAAAAATATGGAGCATCTGTTGGATTTTTTCCCCAGAATATGCTGGTGTGATGGGGAAAAGAGCAGGCGGACAGATGGGCAACGTCTGCACCCCTTGATAGGGTATTGATGCATGATAAGGCAGAGGTGTTTCCAAGGCACCAGGACAGGTTCTATACTGGCCAAAACCCATTGACACGTCCTGGGCAACAGGTCCCTTCGGGGTCCTAGCTAATGTCAGTAGGATCACTGATTCCTCCAAAATTGGAGAGTATCTGTCTGCATGGCGAGGAACCACCAGTCTGCACACCAGTAAGCCAGACATGGGACAACAGATACTCACGCAAACTTCAGTCCACTTTGACATCACACTGATGTTGGACAACAGGATGCCTTCATCCTACTTACAGGACTTCACGCTGGAGTTCACAACAGGCGAACACAAGCAAGCATAAGGCAGATGTGGTCAGGGAATCGTGTGTATAGTGCAGAAGAATGAGTAGATCATCACATCCTGGAGAGAATGGCGTTGTTGGGAATGATTAGAGGATCAGCCCGACACTTAAAACTCTGAGGAAAGACCAGATGGACACATAATCAGACTGCTACTGATACTATTAGTGTTGGGACTCTTCGCTGGCTGTTGCAGATCAGGATGGAGCACGTATGGGAATGTCGCGAGTGCTGTGATGTCTGTTCTTAACTCAACTCAGCTGATTCCAGACATGTGTCACATGAATTTATTTGCAACCAAACAACTTTACGTCACCGTACTTTAAACAGTTGTTACCTACATGACCAGAAAGCTTTTGGTTCAGACAAGTACATGTATAGATAATGTAACAGAATACATGGTGGTTAGCATGGCATGTAATGAGTCCACTGAAAAGTGTTTGGTCCTAGCCATTGCTCAGAGTATGTGTGTACATTACTACACAGTATAACAGAATACATGGAGGTTACATGGTAAATGATGAGTCCACTGAAAAGTGTTTGGTCCTAGCCATTGCTCAGAGTATGTGTGTACATTACTACACAGTATAACAGAATACATGGAGGTTACATGGTAAATGATGAGTTCACTGAAAAGTGTTTGGTCCTAGCCATTGCTCAGAGTATGTGTGTACATTACTACACAGTATAACAGAATACATGGAGGTTACATTTTAAATGATGAGTTCACTGAAAAGTGTTTGGTCCTAGCCATTGCTCAGAGTATGTGTGTACATTACTACACAGTATAACAGAATACATGGAGGTTACATGGTAAATGATGAGTTCACTGAAAAGTGTTTGGCCCTAGCCATTGTGCGAAGTATGTGTGTACATTACTACACAGTATAACAGAATACATTGCAGGTTACATGGTATAGATGAGTCCACTGAATAGTGTTCGGTTCTAGTCATGGTTCGAGGTTTGCACAAGGGTAAGTTAATAAGTAAGTCACAAATGGCTGTAGAAAAATAACTAACGACTTGAAACCAGTTTATTTTTATACATAAATTGTCCCTTTATTTCTCAACATGCTTGCTTGCTTGCTTGCGTTCGCTGGCTGTGAACTCCAGCGTGAAGTCTTGTATGTCGGATGAAGACAACTGTCCAACATCAGTGTGATGTCATACAGGACCTGAGATTTGCATGAGTATCAGTTGTCCCATGTCTGACTGATTGGTGTGCAGACTGGTGGTACCTCGCCGTGCAGGCAGATACTCCCCGGCTTCGGAGGAATTTCTCAACATAATTTCAACCAACATTGATGCACTTATCCCATCATTATATCAGTCCTCCCAAAGCGGCTGCATAAATCTGCGTGCCCTGTTTTCATTTACCAGCTATCCCACAGACCACAGAACTGTGTGACTTACTTATTGACCCCCCCTCGTAACTTTTTCTACCCAGCTATGCACCGCTTTCTGGAAATCACTAGGGGCTGAGTCCACTGAAAACCCACCTTGGCGGGAGACATTTCGCCAATGACGCCGAAGTTGAATGTGAAATGAAAACATGGTTTAGAAAACAGGGCACGCAGTTCTGTGCAGCCGGTTTGGGAGGACTGATAAAACGATGGGATAAGTGCATCGATGTTGGTGGAAATTATGTTGAGAAATAAAGAGACAATGTATATATAAACTAAACTGGTTTCAAGTTGTTATTTTTCTACAGCCATTTGTGACTTACTTATTAACTTACCCTCATATATATGTAGTACTAGCTGCCCGGCCCGGCTTCGCCCAGGCTCTGTAGGGGATCTATCTATTATCTATGTATCTGTCTGTCTGCTTGTCTGTCTGTCTGACCCCGGGCCCCGGGTTTCGCCCAGCCCCTGGCGGGGAGCGTCTCATTAAATTCATATAAGTAGTCATTATACATTCAAATACATTCTCTAAGCGTACAGAGTATGCGTTCGGCCCCTGGGCCCTCGCAGCTAATTTATTGGTTGCAGCTAGAAAATTTCATTTAATGTTAGGATTATTTAGTTTTTTAAATGTTGACGTATAATTTTTAAGTTATGGTCGAACACCAAATTTGATGTCTAATGTAGTGCTTTTTGATAAACAATATTTTTTGTTTTTCTGTCTGGTACGTACACAAATAAATCTGAAGGTTTTCCAACGCGTGAGCAGGCCACATATAGCTGTCATGTGTGAAGCACGGATTTTCCAAATTTAGTCCACACACTTGTAGCGATTGTCCCTGTGCTTTGTTGATCGTCATGGCAAATGCAAGTCGCACCGGAAACTGCAGGCGTTTGAATTCGAATGGCATGTCTGTTGAATCATTGGGATGCGAGGCAACAGTACATCAAAGGATAGGCTTCTTTTTTTAGACCCAAAAAAAAAAAGAAACCTGCATTTTAACAGGCGTGCTGCGTGTAAGGTATGCATAAGGTATGCACACCCACAACATTGAATGAAAATGTGATGTTGACACACACACGGCCAACTTTTTTTAAAAATTTAATTGTGTACTGACCTTCTCTCTGCCAAGCGAACGGAAAAAACAAATGCTTCGATTACTTCAAAAGTTCCACTCCGAAAAAAGTACAAAAATAAAATTCTAACGTATCTAATCTAAAATAAATCCATTATTTTTAATGAACACTGGTTTTAAAAACATAAAAGATGTGTTAGAAAATTTTCACTATTTAAATAGGTGCATTACTTTTATACAAATTATGAAAATGCCTTAAAGATTATATCATTATTTATTATAACTCATATGCCTGTAAATAACTATAGACAAAAAGTTTATAAATCTTTGAAAACAATGCAACAATCTATACATAAAATAATAGTGATGTTATTAAAAGTTATGACCCTTGAAATAACTTTTCTTATGTTAAGTCCCCTTGATGGAAACGATAAATATTAGCTGCCCGGCCCGGCTTCGCCGAGGCTCTGGCGGGGATCTATCTATCTATCTATCTATGTATCTATCTATGTATCTTTCTATGTATGTATCTATCTATCTATCTATGTTCGGCCCATTCCCGTTAAAAATATAGATAGAATAGAAGAATAGATAGAAAATATGATTGGAAGAGATCTATCTAAAGTAAACTTGGCTCCCGTTCCCGACTATCTGTCTGTCTGTCAGTCTGTCTATCTGTCTGTCTGACCTGGCCCGGCTGCACCTCATTTAATTCATATAGATTTCTATAGCCAGGGGACTTAACTTAAGATATAACAATGCTACTAAAAGTTATATCCCTTTTTGTCATATATGTGTATATTTTCTTATGTTCAGTCATGTAATTACAAAATTAAATTTTAGGAAGGTAAAAGCTGATAGCTGATAGATAAAACTATCACAGTTGGTTGCACAGGAATGAAAGGAAAACGTGTAGAAAATTTCATCTCAATCGGTTGTACCGTTCGCGAACGCATAAAGGACGGACATACATACATACATACATACATACATACATACATACATACATACATACACACAACGATTTTTATATATATAGATAAAAGAATATGTGGTGGTTAGCATTCTAATCATGGTTTCTAGTATGTATATATGTAGTATAGTAAAATGTTTGCTGGTTAGTATGGCTTAGAATGAGACACAGCAGTTTAAATTGTATTTTCTGTTTATTTTCTTTAGTTCCCAAAATATGCCGGCTTCCTGGCCTAGAGGTCAGCGACTTTTCTCCGTAATCTCGTATACTCTCGTAAGTAACGTGACAACGGTGAGAATAAGTAGTGGTTCGAATCGCATCTGTAACTTATGGGGTATGTGAGCCAGCCGCTCAGAAAGCAATGGCAAACTACTGAGCGTAATCTTGCCAAGAAATCAATGATCAGCTGAAAGATGCTGATGTTGACAGCAATATCCTGTAAAGGATATGCAAACATCTTTTTAGTTCCCAAAATATGTTGTAATATGTTTTGTTCCTGCACTGTTTTCAATCATTTTTTTTCTTTTTCCAAAACTAGTCTCTAACCTCAACCAAGCCCTTTCCAATGAATCGGAGAATACTGCCAGACACAGACATGGGTGCTCTAGAATCACAGGCTAATGTTCCAGGCCGTGCAAGCTTGAAGACTGTTTTAAGATTTTTGGAGCAGCACAGATCAAACCCAGGGGAGTTCACAGCTTCTAAGATTGCTAATGAGAACAATTTGGAGGAAAAGGATGTGGAAAATATTCTGCGTTACATCAAAGTCCTTCATTTGTTTATACCGAAGGAGATGTATGAGAAAAATAAGAAACTAGCTAAGCTTGTTGCACAACAGATGAAAGAAGCACCTGAGTACACACCTTTTGTTTTACCAAAGAAAATAGAGGGGAAGGACAAGTCTGAAAGTGACTTTTCACATACAAAAATATAATGTTTTCTAGTGCACTTTATTGTAATCATGAGGTGTGTTAAAAAAAGATTAGTTATAGAAATTTCAGACTCATCACATGCAAGATGCCATGCTTAATAACTGGAGGGGGCACGGTTAGAAATGATATATTAGAAATATCTCATCCTGCATTGAATTGTAGAATGACAACATTCAGACATCTTGAGGGATCATTGACTCAAAGTTTGCCACAAACTATTCAGTGAGGCCCACATTATAAATAACACTATGATTTGACTGAAAAATGAACACAAAGACACCCAGAAAGCCTAGGTAAAGAATGGCAGAACTGGCATCAACAATAGAGTATATTGCTCCCGACCAGTGTAGTGTGGTAGTGTCGTTTATCCCAATCAATAAGATGCCATCTTCACAATGAAGGTTGTCTGCAATGGATCTGCAACACTGCCTGTCTCTCGCCTTGATTGTACATTCTGTCTGACTGCTGTTCATTCATTTCTTGATATCTTCCCACTTGTATTTTTGTCTACCTCTTACTCGCTTGCCTTCAACCTTACACTCCAATATGGGTATCTGCCTGCACAGAAACTTTATGGCAACTAGAGATTGAGTCATGAGGGAATGTCATCAGTAGAATTAGTCCAAACACCATGGACAAGATCTGTGGAGAGGCATGAACGCTTATGCCACATTGCAAGGCACATGATGATGCTGAACATCTTGTGAGGATGAAGCCCCAACAGCTACCACTTTGTGCCTACAGCTGAGGAAGTTTGAGCTATAGATCTAGAGGGCATGTGATGATGCTGAACATCTTGTGAGGATGAAGCCCCAACAGCTACCACTTTGTGCCTACAGCTGAGGAAGTTTAAGCTATAGATCTAGAGGACACGTGATGGTGCTGAACATCTCGTGAGGATGAAACACTAACAGCTATCACTTTGTGCCTACAGCAGAGGAAGTTTAAGCTATAGATGTAGAGATTTTATCAAGTGTGTACTGCACAGCCAGCTATAGTTCTAGAGGACAACCAAGAAATAGATGTTGAGATTTTATCAGGTGTCTACTGCACAGTCGGCTCTGTGGCGAAAGGCTTACAGACGCAATTTGTAATCCTGCATACGATGTCCAAAACACAGATGCATGAGATTTGGCAGCAGACTGCTTTGTGTTGGTTTTCATAAAATGGTATGACTGTCGGTCGTTCAGGAAGCAATGGGAAACTGCTGAACGTTAACTTGCCAAGAAATCACAAACAGTCAAAGAATGCTGGGGTTGACTGCGACTTCCTAGAATGGATATGTAACTAACATCAGTGATTTTGTCATACCACTTTGGTATTGCTATTACACGCAGGCACCAGTTAATGTATGCTTGTAGTTTCTTTTTGTAAAATCCCCAATTGATATTTATGTGACCGTAAAATTGCCTAGTCAGTCACAAGAAGCCAATAAGGGCTGGATGTGGTTGATCTTCTTGCAAAGAAAAAGTGCAATTTTGTGTCTATCTATTCCCCCATCTTTGTCCACGATGCTGCCTAAATAGATGTATGATTCCGCCTCTTCCACCAAGAGATTAGGTTATTTGCTTTGGTTTAATCTCATTAACGCTGTTACAAGAAATCTCATCTTTCCTCATGATGTCAAGATAAAACATAAACAGCGAGAGAGTGCCTGTTTATGGGCTTCATATATCGAGAATCCCACGGACTCTGTTATTCCCTCTGTCCATCATTTACATGGTCTGCCTCTTCGATTCCATTTATCTGTACATCATTGCTTGTTGTAGCATACTGTTAGTTGGTAGCCTAGTTATGTGGCCGAACCATTTAACTTGCTGTTTTATAATTAAATCTAGCACTGCTATAACCCCCACTTTGGACCCGATTTCATTTCTGATTTTCTCTTCTTGATACCTTTAGTATTCTTCTCAGGAATCTCATTACTGTTGTAATTTTTTTTTTTCTTGCTTTCTATCATTGTCCAGGTTTGGCATTGGTGGAATAAAGTTGTTAGACAGATTGTGTTGTGGAATTATTTTTTAGTATCTACCGATACGTGTTAGGTACAAGAAATGATAGATATAATTGCAATAGAAAGTCAAACCAAAGGACTTTCTTCTTCTTCTTCTTCTCTGCGTTCATCCGGACTTTTTTTTCCCGGACGTGATTGCGTTGTGCCTGTTTACAGCAGAGCTGCGTTCTTGCGCCGTTAGTCGACACATCCAACTTCTGCGGGCATTTGTTGACCTGGTTAACCTTCCCAGCAAAGGACTTTGAATAACAGAACAGAAGAAGACAAGACAAAAATGTCTTCCCAAAGTCAACATCGAGTGAATGGAACCAGTCTCAAACAAGTCATGTATTACAGTAAATCTTCAATTAATCGTCACTCATGTGACTGTCAGTTTCAGTTATCCGTCATCATCTAAAAAAAATAAAATGTGTGAGTATCAACAAAAGGACGCTATTTTCAATGTCGCCACTGCCTGGGCTAACCTTACAGTGTCTAACCTAATGAATGGGTGGAATAAACTCTTGCCTGAACCTATAGACGACACTGAAGGAACTGAGACTTAGTGTTGATGAAATTGTGCAACATTGTAGGACTAAACAGTGAAAACATTACGCCAGAAGAAGTAACAGATTGGTTGAATGTGACAACATGGATGGAGGCTTGGAAATTTTGACATAATGGCATGCAGGAACACCTATATCAGAAATGATTGGCAGTATGCAAGACAGAAGACTTTCGACAGACATGATCACCGACACCTCCCGGCATGGACTATAAGACAATATTATCTTTGTTTTTCCCCTGTGAATGTGTATACCTAATTGTTGTGACCTCCTATCAAGTGTTGTTTATCTTGCATGTGCTTGCTTGCTTGCTTGTGTTCGTTGGCTTGAGCTCCAACGCAAAACCCTGTATGTCGGATGAAGGCATCCTGTTGTCCAACTTCAGTGTGATGTCATACAGGACCTGAGGTTTGCGCGAGTATCCGTTGTCCCATGTCTGGCTTATTGGTGTGCAGACTGGTGGTTCCTTGCCATACAGGCAGACACTCTCCGACTTCAGAGGAATCGGCAATCCTATTGACTTCAGCCAGACCCCGAAGGGACCTGTTGCCCAGGACGCTCGGCGAGGACGCGTCAATAGGTCTTGGCCAGTATATAACCCGGCCCTGGTGCCTTGGAAACACCTCTGCGTCCCATCTTGCATGTGATTTGTGAGTGTGACAACAGGGCAATGTTGTCAGTGAAGTTAAATCATCAGGTTGCTTTGCCAGGGTCCATTTCTGGCAATAGTTATTGTTTTCATAATCCAGTTTTTAGTATGTAATTTAAAAAAAATTGTGGCAAGACAAGCTGAAAAACATCTGATGGCTGTGGAAAAGTGGTTTCTAAAGAAAATGCAAAGAATACCATTGTCAGACAGAAAAACCAATAACCAAGTACTACAGGAAACAAATGAAAATCGTAAATTGATTAAAGAAATTAGACATAGTCAAAAATTTTTGGACATGTTATGAGAAGAAATAAATTGGAGAACTTGGTGACAACTAGCAAGATCGAAGGGAACAGACTAAGGGGAAGGCAGAGAAGTAAATACCTGGATGACTTTGCCATGGGCATGGTTGAGACAGGAACACTGAGCTGATCCACGACTCTGGTGATTGCATGAGATGGAGAAACATGCTTATCGGCATGACACATGATTATGATGACAAAACATCCCTGTCACTCCCTGTTTTTTATTTCAAATGTATCTATTGGGACATCAGCATGGCCAAATAGATAAGAGTGCTCATTCTTAAACACCCGGTGTGTTGAAGCCGAGGTAGTGGTTCAACCCCTAAAATGTTGACTTCTCGTCCTTGACTTGGGGAGTTAATTACAAGTACCTCAAAAATCAGAGTGGGTTCCCTTGATGGCGATGGACACTGGTAATTGGGAAAGTTTGCATGCAAAAAATCAGTCCTGTGCACTAGATGCAATAGCACTGTATGGACTATGTTCGGGTTCAAAGCAAGCGGATGTACACTCACAAAAAGCACTATTTCCCCTCATGAAATACAGCGTTTCATATCTTCGTATATTGCCCTTTTTGAGTTAATGAATTACTCTAGGATGCCATTGTGACATTTAACCTCCAAAGGATTCTGGCAGGGGTTCTGGAAGAATCTCAAAACTGAGAGGGAAGACCAGGAGAATGTTTAATCAGATAGCGGCGGGAACGATTAGTAGTATGACTTTTTCGCTGGCTGTTGAATGAGGGGACAGAGCATGTATGGGAATGTTCTGAGTGCAGTGATGTTGGTTCTTAACTCAACTCAGGGATTCCCTAACAATGATGCCAAAAATGTCTATGATGCCAGAGGGAAAAAAAGTGTTTGAAAACATGGAGTCCCATTGACTTCTTTGTATGGAAGAGAATATCCCAGCAAGTCATTTTGAGCAAGTTTTCTGCATATCATAGAGCCACAATAGCCTGCTGGCCTAATGCCCATTAATTTGAATCCCCATAGAGGCAGATTTTTTAAAGTCTGGCCTGTGTCCCAGACCAACCCAGCCCAAAATAGGTATGAGAAATGTCTTGGGAAGTAAAGACATGACTGTGATATTGACATCATCACCGATAGATTCAGTTGGCGTATAAAAATATCAGGCTGGCATATGTGTTAAAAAGGGGTCTTTTCTGCATTTCTATAGATGGCTTTGATGTGCAGGCCAACCATAGAGACTAATACCATGCCAAGGTCCTGCTTGAAGCTTTCCTATGATACCTCCAGTCTCATTCTCGCTGCTGGCACGTTTCATCTCTGCTGGCTAAACTTCTGCTACTGCCTTTCATCTCCCAGTGGAGCAAATGCCCTCAACCAACCCACAGCAGGCCGTTTTAGGCTTGTTCACGATTGGTTGAATTTTGCTGTTTTCTATTGGATGAGGTAGCCAGTCTCACATTAACCCTCTTAGTCGCCTCTTATGACATGCCTGGTTCGTGGACTACAAAAGGGCCTTTGACAGCATTGATAATAATATAATTTAGAAATTGAAGGGGCACTGTGGGATACCGAAGACACAAACAATAGATTGCACGATTTATTGCCTGGCATATTCGCTGCATCTCGTCAGGTACATACTGCAGAAGTCACACAACTTACGTGAATTAACTAGATAAATCCTTCAAGTTGAAATATACACATATTCGCACAGTAATGTCACTTATCTACCACGGTAATTTTAAGCTGACTAACATGTCTTTCTGTTTGCACAATTCTGGCTTGCGTTGATAGATCATAATTGCTTCTGCAAATTTTAACAAGCGAGTATTTTGTGTGTTAAACAACACGTGAAAGGCAGTGTTTCTGTCCACAACATGGCCACTGTCGATGATGTGCCTACCTATTGAAGACGCCGGGAGCTTCCGGTGTGTCGGCCCCACGAGGCTAGCATCTCTTGTGTGTTGTATCTTGTTGACCCATTGAGGTATGTGTTCTAACACCCGTTTGTTAAGCTGTCTCTCAGTTCTACCAACGTAAACGGCCTGGCATCTACATGTGAATTGGTAAATACAATTGTTTGTGGCGTACAGAGGAACAGGCTCTTTGACTGCTGGTGTAGGAATCGGTACGGTTTTAAATCTAATGACTGGAGTTGCCGCACAGAATGTTCGGCCTACAGCTGTAGTAAGCCGGTCTTGTAGACGTTGCATTACGTCATCCCCTCGAAAGGTTAGCTGGATGAATACCTTGAGTTTAGGGACTGTAGTTACGTCTGCTTTGGGTTTGGGCTGTTGGCAGTGGCACTTTATAAATCCTGTGGAGTACCCATTCAGGTTTAAGACATTCTTCAGAGTTTTTTGAAACTCTGAAGAATGTCTTAAACCTGAATGGGTACTCCACAGGATTTATAAAGCGCCACTGCCAACAGCCCAAAGCAGACGTAACTACAGTCCCTAAACTCAAGGTATTCATCCAGCTAACCTTTCGAGGGGATGACGTAATGCAACGTCTACAAGACCGGCTTACTACAGCTGTAGGCCGAACATTCTGTGCGGCAACTCCAGTCATTAGATTTAAAACCGTACCGATTCCTACACCAGCAGTCAAAGAGCCTGTTCCTCTGTACACCACAAACAATTGTATTTACCAATTCACATGTAGATGCCAGGCCGTTTACGTTGGTAGAACTGAGAGACAGCTTAACAAACGGGTGTTAGAACACATACCTCAATGGGTCAACAAGATACAACACACAAGAGATGCTAGCCTCGTGGGGCCGACACACCGGAAGCTCCCGGCGTCTTCAATAGGTAGGCACATCATCGACAGTGGCCATGTTGTGGACAGAAACACTGCCTTTCGCGTGTTGTTTAACACACAAAATACTCGCTTGTTAAAATTTGCAGAAGCAATTATGATCTATCAACGCAAGCCAGAATTGTGCAAACAGAAAGACATGTTAGTCAGCTTAAAATTACCGTGGTAGATAAGTGACATTACTGTGCGAATATGTGTATATTTCAACTTGAAGGATTTATCTAGTTAATTCACGTAAGTTGTGTGACTTCTGCAGTATGTACCTGACGAGATGCAGCGAAATATGCCAGGCAATAAATCATGCAATCTATTGTTTGTGTCTTCGTTATTCAAATTAACTACGGGAAAACATTGTTTTGAACTATGGGATACCTCAGAGGATCAATTAACTTTATAAGTTAAACACAAGGACATGAAATGTAGAGTTGTTCACGACAGAAAAGTAATAGATAAATTTGAATTAAGAACAAAAATGCAGCAAGAATGTATTTATCACCTTCATTATTCTCAAACTATAGACTGAATTATTAAGACAATAGCTACCACCAAAATGTATTTCAATTGATCGACAGAGCAACTTGCTGATCTATCGACATTGCCCTCCTGTCCCACACATGAAATCTGACACAAGATAAATTAAACAACAATTAGGTCTGAAAATTCATAGGAGAAAGGCAAAAATAATGAGAAATTAAGCAAATGATATTCAGATGTTCCTTGGTTAAACCCTCACTTCAAGAGGTGAAATTATGCACACATTTAGGTAGCAATATAGACAAAGATGGCGCAGACAGATTATTGGCAGTAGGTATGTCACATTGAGAAACCCTATTAATAGTATGCCTAGAATGTCCTCTTTCGGGAATCTATAGGACAGGGAGTTTCCACACCACGGCCCGCGGGCCATGTGTGGCCCGCCAGCTGTAAGTAAGTGACACACGAGGCCTCGTTATTTAATATATTTTAATACATTTTTTTTTAAATGCACTCTGAGCGCCCCGTCAGTGTGATAATTTACTCTGCTCGTGGTTGTTATGTTCAGATATTATTGAATGCGCCTGTTCAGTTCGCAACCTTCAGCTGATCACATAATTTCATTCTGGCAACTATTGTCAGTCGAACAATTTGAACACTTGCGTTCATTTGCTCAGAGATACATTTGTCGTTTTGGTTCGACTTACAGATGCAAGCAGCCATTTTCCACAATCAAGTTGAAAAAAGAAAAGAAAAAGCAACGTTCCAGACTTACCAACAGTAACCTAGCTGCGCTTATGACTTTGGGCACGAAATATTTGACATTGATAAACTGGCATCTTTACTTAAGTAACTAGTTATGAAGAACAGTTACAATTGTAAATTAATTACATTAATATCGATTTTCGAAACTGATTTAAAATTTATTGTTAAATGAAGTTTTGACTGCCTTTAAAAGTTTTAGAATTTTGTTGACGAAAGTTAAGAAAGGTAAGAATGATATTGCACGACTTTTATAATTTTATAACATTGTGGCCCGCTTAACTACTGAAAATAGTAAATATGGCCCTCTGCTTGAAAAGCTTGGGAACCACTGTTATAGGAGTAAAGAAAAGGGGGGAGACCTAGAAGCACATGAAGACAATTAGAGACAGATGAATAATATAGGGAGGGCATGGAGGCAGCTGCTGGAGATAGCAAAAGATTAGTGAGCTTGATGTCAGTTGGTTGAGAGTTTATGCTCCATTGGAGAATAAAAGACAGAATTATTTTAGTTATAGTAAACTGGTCCAGGGTGTGAGGTTACTTTAACATACAAGACCTCACTAATATAAATCAGTGGTCAGCTTGTGCTGCAGTCATGATTCACTTGGATGGAGTATTACGAAGAGACAATAATTACTATCATAACAAGGCTTCAACTCAACAAGAAAATTTAAAAATTGTTAAATGTTTATTGAAACATCAACTCAGTGTTGTTACACGTTAAACCCATTCTAAACACTAAATGCAGTATATCAGATAAATAGAATTGACAACACTAAACAATGGATATGTGTTTATAATACACAAGATTAAGCATTTAAGAATTCATGTGTGTATATACACTACAAAAATTTGTTCAAAGGCACTTCATGTACGAGATAGCCCTACAAAGTAATCAGATGAGAATACTTACATGATGTGTGTGACCACGGATGTCAAAAATGAATGAATGTGACCAGATTCAAAGACATGACACATAAAAACTGTCATCACCACTATGTGCCCTGCCAACTGTCGTGCATATCCACAGATCTCCTTTTGGGTAAATTTTATAATGATATTCCCCTGTGCCAACACCTCAGCCCATCCAGCATCAGTTCTCGGCTGGTCATAAAAACTACTAGAGGGACAGCTCATAGCCAGGTGAGCAAGAGGTGGACAATAAAACAACTGGGTCGATATCAAGAGATGGACGAACAGCAGTCTGTCAGAATGTACAAAGTAGTGACAGATGGTGTTGGGGATCCATTGCAGCCAACCTTCATGGTGGAGATGACACTTAATTGGTACAAACGTATGACAAAGTTAAGGAAATACCTATACATTTATAGACAATCATTGTCATCATAATTTTCCACTTTTGACATCATGGGAAGGTATGGTTGATGCTCCAACGCCCAATGGGTGGCACTGGTTAGGGATATACATTTATAATCCCAAAAAGTGAGGGGAAATTGCATTATGCAAACATGTGACCAAAAACATGATGAAAAAAGCATGAAACAAACTTATGACAAAGTATGGAGGTAAATGAGTTATTTAAACTTATGACACCAAACAATTGGGGGAAATGCATGATACAAACTTATGACAAAGTATGAGGATGATGCACGATACACACTTATGACAAAGGATGAGATGCATGATACACACTTAGGACAAAGAATGAGGATAATGCATGATACAAACTTATGACAAAGAATGAGGATAATGCATGATACACACTTATGACAAATGGAAAGAAAATGCTTACATGATGACACAAACTTGGGACAAATCATCATCACATAGCAGGTCCTCTGTAGAACATTTCTCTCATCACAGCCGGTGAAATGCTTCTCCACCCCTGGCCATGTTGCCTACCTCATGCATGAGTCTGCAATGTCCTGTGTCCATCTTCTTGCTGGTCAGTCCCTGCTTCTTCTTTCAGGAACCACGCCTTCCATCTCTGCTCTTTTCAAACCACTGACGTTTAATGTGGCCTAAGTATTTCAGTCTCTGGAGACTGGATGCTGATTACAAAATGCTTCCCGACTCACACCCATTGTTGCGGTAGAAAAAATGCATATTATCAAAAATGTTAGTTTGTAACTGGTTCTCTGGTGTTGTGCCAGGTTTTTAATGCTGTTTAACTTCGGCATTGCTGTGTTCAGTCTGCATCTGACTTATTTAGCATGGTGCCCATTTTTGTTGATTATGAAAAAAGGTTAGGAAAATACATGATACAAACATATCAAAGGATAAGTATATTACACAGGGGTATTAACCTGACAAAGGATTAGGCAACTTCATGGTGCAAAAGATGAGAAAAATACATGAAGATACAAATCTGACAACAAATGGAGTAAACACATGATACAAACATGACAGAGGTCTCAAATACATGATACAAACATGACCAAGGATGACTCAAAAAACATGATAAAAACTGACAATAGATCAGGTAAAAAAAATGGCCTTACAACCTCTGACAAAGGATCAGGCAAACACATAACATAAGTTCAAAGGGTGCGAAAAAAATACAAGATGAAACAAACTGGATAAAGAATGTGGCAAATACAAATCGGACAGAGGACGTGAAAATATACAAGATGAAACAAACTGGATAAAGAATGTGGCAAATACAAATCTGACAAAGGATGCGAAAATATACAAGATGAAACAAACTGGATAAAGAATGTGGCAAATACGAATCTGACAGAGGATGTGAAAACACACGAAGAAGCAAACTGGATAAAAATTGTGACAAATACAAATCTGACAAAGGATGTGATAACATACACGAAGAAACAAACTGAATATAAATCTGACAAAGTTAGTTTCACATCTTTTACAGGACATCACAATCAACCCCAGAATTTGTTAGCTGTTTATGATTTTCTAGGCAATTTTAGGGTTTGGTAATTTGCCATTGCTTTCTAAACGACCAACGCTCATACCATCGAAATGAAATGGTAGTCCATTTCCAAATCGCCTGCAGCTAATTTTGAAACCGGTATGCAGGATTGTGAAACTATGTTCACTGCGCCTAAGTCACAGGGGCCAGCAGACACCAGACAAAGGATGAGAAAAATCACGACACAAACCTGACACAGGATGAGGCAAATGCATGTTACAAAGGATGAGAAAAACGCACAATGACACAAACCTGATACAGGATGAGGCAAATACTTGATACAAACCAGACAAAAGGTGGATAAATTACTTACATGATGATACGAAAGCTAAGATGGGAAATGAAAATAAACATATCAAAATAATATCATTACATTCACAGGCAATCGTGCATTCTTAATTCTATACATCACAGACACAATACATGTCATAATTTGTGGCATTTAAGGCAAATCCACAGCAGGAATTCTAAACTGGAAACACCACTGCCTCTCCCAGCATTCAGTCAGCACATCACAATCCCTAGCATCACAGGAAACAGTGCACGTTGCAGTTTATGCCGAACATCACAGACATGAGAACTTGTGATCATGTGGTTGTCTGGAAACAAATTAAGCACCGGAGACTACTGCCTCCTTCATTTACCATCCTCACAAGTTTGTGATCTTGCCACGTCTGAAAGTAAATGACAAAACATGGTTTTGTTAGTAATGTCAGTTGTCTTTGACACCATAATTTAATATATATTTAAAAGTCTTAAATCGACTTCATTGCCCTGGGTTTTATCCCATATGGCTCAGTCTCTTTCGGCAGAGGATGGCCTGCCGAAAGCATCGCACAAAGAATGAACTCTGTAGTTCCGGCAAGCTCCCAGGCGTCTCCGAGAAACATGCAATTGTGAACCGAAAGGCATGGCCCGGAATCGAACCCACAACCTTCGGAGCGCAAGGCAGAATTTAATTTAATATATATAAAGTTTGGAAGACCAGAACAAATGTTTTTTTTAAAAAGGTATTGAGGTCTGGTGATGCCCACATTGTGCTTGCTTGCTTGCGTTCGCTGGCTGTGATCTCCAGCGTGAAGTCCTGTATGTCGGATGAAGACATCCTGTTGTCCAACATCAGTGTGATGTCATACAGGACGTGAGGTTTGCGTGAGTATCCCTTGTCCCATGTCTGGCTTATTGGTGTGCAGACTGGTGGTTCCTCGCCATGCAGGCAGACACTCTCCGACTTCGGAGGAAGCCTACATTGTTTTATGTATTCTCTTATATAGAAAAAAACCAGCTCTGTGATGGAGAGGTTACGAATGCAATTCGTAATCCCGCTGACTGGGTTCGAAACAAAGCTGTGGGCAATGTGGAAGCAGACAACCTTGCGTTGGTTTCCTTGCAATGGTATGGGTCCCGGGTCGTTCGGAAAGCAATGGCAAACTACTGATTGTAAACTTACCCAGGAATCACAAACAGCCAAAAAATGCTGGAGTTGATTGCTCGATCCCGTAAAGGATATGCAACCTTTTATATAGGAAAACAATTCCTCCTATGAAGAATTGATTCACTGCGCAACAACTGGTGATTAATACTCCCATTTTCATTCACGACCCCAAGTTTGTGTTTACACATGATCTCTTCAAATCCTCTGTTATCCATTCCTATCTTGTTATTCAGGTTGCCCATCAAAATTTTGATATTGCCATTTCTTTGGTACCTAGAGTACTTTAAGTTTCAGATTAAATACAAATTAAACTGATTCATCCTTATTTGTTGGGGCGAAACACTGGATTCACTCTCGTGTTTATTTTCTTTTACTGTGGTTCTAAATGTTGCCGTTTCTCTAAAACTCACTGCTTCCCACTCTATTAGTGTTTTCCTACTCTTTAGATAGCACTTGAGCCATCCCTCTACAGAACCTGAAAGCTGTACTATTTCACCAGTGATTAGAAGTGTTTTAGCGAGAGTGTTGGTGTAATGGTCAGAGTATTATGATGAAAATGGCATGAGCGCAGTAAAATAAGGGTGGATAAGAAAGAAAGACCCGCTCCTCCGTGCACTCAGGCCTGCAAAATGTGATCCTCCTAACACTTCACATAACCACAGCAGATTCATGCTATGGAAACTTTTTTTTGCCTGCTCCCTTCTTTCTATTTCATACAATCCCAAAATGCTCATCTTATAATATTTAATTTCCCCATAATAATTACTACCCATGATTCTAATAAAATAAGTGCCAATTTTGAGTTTTCCTAGGTGATTTTCCTGGTATGGGAGAGCAATTCATCATCAATATATTTTTTGTCTGAGTAGTGGAAGACATACGTGGCTGGCTAGCTACACTGCTGAATATGCTGGTGCATAAGACAATGGCAAGTAAGACCAGTTCTGAATTTCATGTCCACATCGATCATATAAATTAGTCCCCCTGAATGTATACTTCAAAACGTTTATTTAACATAATATTCGGTCAAGCAAGCGATATGGAGTGGAAGCCTGTCCATTCTTTTTTTTTTTATGTTGCATATCCCTTACAGGACGTTGCAGTCAACACCAGCATTTTCCAGCTGCTGTTGATGTACTAGGCAAGATTACGCTCAGTAGTTTGCCATTGCTTTCTGAGCGACCAGCTCACATACCCCCGTAAATAACAAATGTGGCGCAATCCGCTACCAAATCTCGCGCATCTGCGTTACTTACAAGAACATATGGGATTATGGAGAAAGACGTTAACCCCTATGCCAGGGACATATTTCACGGATTATTTTAAAGAATTTCCTTTGTGGCCAATTATATAAATCATCATCATCATCAAGTGCCTTGTCAGTTGGCATAGCCATTCATGTCACTCCACAGGTATTGGACTCTGGTGTTCTAGATCAACTCTGCTGATGATACTCCTCCGTGCCACCATCTCAATCCATTCAGCATCATTTCAGACACTTAGTACATCAGGCTACACCTTGAGCTAACAATATTTTTATTTATAAATATTCCTATTTAACTACAACTTAACTAACTGCAATCAACATTTGCTGAAAACTGAAACCCTGTTTTATCTATTACAATTGTACTTATGCAAATTCTTGAACGGAAGAATTAAAATCAATATCAATGCACGCAAAATATGCCCATCTGCACTCAGTATTTTGCATACACTATTTATTTTATAATGGGGCTGGGCCATAAAAAATTTCATCTAATCAAAACTGGTTGCAAGTGAACATTGGAAAGTTTGAAAACCCCTTGACTAACATACTTAAATTTTTTTAGCATATTTATTACACAAAATACGAAGAGATGCTAACTCACTCTTGGAATCTGATGTTTGCTCACTAGACAAGTTGCAGCTGAAATGTGGCTCTGAGAAAGGTTTTTGAATACTGTGTATATTGAAGAAAACAGTCAAAGTATTGATGCTGCAGATATTAGTGGTTTTGAAAAAAACTGATGGAAGGCATGGTTCCTGGAAGAAGAAGCAGGGGTCAAGCAGCACTAAGATGGACAGACAGAGGACACTAGACACTGGGCGTGGGCAGAACTGTTCAAGGGATCATGGAACTTATCTGTGAGCCATGTTGACAGTGGCATTTGTAAAGGACGAGGTGGTAATAGATGGTGAGGTGGTAATAGATTTGGTGGTCACCGGATCTCTTCTCCCTATATAGCGAAGTCATAATGAGAGGGGTCAAAGAGAAGGCAGGAATACTAATCAGAAGTTATAGTATAAACAATACATGCTATGCAGATGACACAGTATTTGTGGCGGATAATGCAACAGACCTACAATTGTTGGACATTGTAGTAACAGAGTGCAAGGAAAGGACTCTCCTTGAATATCAGGAAAACAGTAACAATGGTGATATCAAAGAAAAGGATGACACTAAAATGTAAAAAGAAATAGAAGGGAAAATTCTTAACCAAGTGGATAATTTTAAATACCTAGGGGCATTTATAACATCAGATGGAAGTTGTACAACAGAGATTAAGAGCAGAATAGGGCAAGCAAAAGCTGCATTTCAGAAAATGAAGAGTATCTTATGCAATAAGTCACTATCACTGAATGTAAGAAGAGAGTGCTGAAGTTTTGCTGTATGGCAGTGAATTTTGGAATGTAAATGAACAAATTAAGAAGAAATTAGAAGCAACAGAAATGTGGTTCTGAGACGAATGTTGCGAATTCCTTGGACTGCCAGAATAACTAACAACGACTGCCTGAAAGAGGCTAATGAAACTAGAACACTATATACAACAGTAAGAAAAAGACAAACAGCTTTCTTTGGTCATGTCATGAGAAGAGAGGCATTGGAGAACATCGTGACAACTGGAAAGATCCAGGAGAAGAGAGGCAGAGGCACACCAAGAGAGATGATGCTGGATGCATTGAGATGGTGGCATGGAGGAATATCATCAGCAGAGTTAATCCAGAAACCAAAGACCGAGATCTGTGGAGAGCCATGAACGCCTACGCCAGCTGGCAGAGCACTGATGATGATGATGGTGATGAGGAAAAGGCAGACTCAATTTAAGGGACATACCAGAGGAGGAGTAACAGAGAAATGTGCAAGAACTCTGATGATTCACTTTGTGGAAAACACTATGGATTTTCTATATAATACAGAAAGGGCTTTGGGTACTGTTACATAAAACATACTTTCGGCTGTGTCCCTCCAAGGCCACTGAGCACCGCTCCTCTGTATCTGTCCAATGGAGCTCAGGGTCATATCTGGGTGTGGTTGGGCTTCGACGTTTGCGGGACCCTGGTGAATCTTGTTTCAACATCTCTACATCATTAAAGATGACAGCAGACCCACCACTGGCTGTTGGAATAACATCACCCTGATGGAAAATAAATCAATCTGGTGAACTGTCTGATCTGGATAATATCCTAATCCTAACAGAACATTAACAGTCAACTGTCTGAACAGTTAACAGAACAACAGCATAGCATCTTCCTAAAAGACGATAGGTAACACAGTCCGTTGTTTGAACTAGATAATATCATCCTAGTAGAATATAGGTATCAGGTCAGTTTTCTGAACATACAAAGTGAAGATAAGGCTAAACTGTCTACAGGATGCAGACATAATGAAAAGACTGAAAAGAATAACACCATCTTAACAGAATATAACCGTAATGATGTTGACAAAATAAATATTACTATAACAGAAACAACTACAATCAAACTGTGTAAACAAGTTTAATTTTACAACTGAGAAGTTAATCAGTGTATTTGTTATTTCAAATATTTTGGCTGTGTTAAAAGACATGAGTTTTAATTTAACACCCATGCAGAAAGGAAAGTCAAATGCAGACAAGCATTCAATACAAATGGGAAGATAATATCAGGACCTAATAAAATGAGGTCTATATTCTAGCCCTAGGAGGATGGGAGTTGTTCCCTCTTTCTTCCCCATCCCTGATCCAAACTTGGGGTGTGGGGATTTTTATTTATATATCGTAAAAGTCCAATTTGGCAAATCCCCAAGTGTCACATGGTTTTTTTTTCATTTGTTAGCTTCATCAAATATATTTAACAGTTTAAAAAATTATAAAAATGAGTACCAGGCAATATCTTAAGAATTAAAGACATCTGGACCACATCACTTCTTGAGTGCTGATTAGCCTATAAAATATCATCATACATGCTCACTACGCCTCAAGGTGTGTAAAGGGTGCCAGGTGTAAAAGCCAGCTTAACATTACGATCAATGCTGCAGGAACACAAACCCAGTCCGGCACTACTGGGGTTGAACCCTGCTCCACTGCAATGGTGATTAGGTGCACTAATGACTAGACCACTATGACTCATGTAAACAATGCTTTTATAAAGGATCACTTTCATTGTACACAGATAACTCCATAAGTATCCCAGTCTCCTGCCATAAATTATACAAGGAAAATGTCAGCACTGTGCACGGATCCAAGTGTAATTTTATTACCAGAACCACCCGGCTATATTGTTTTGAGAGCATTTTCTCATTTTCAAAATTCAGCCTGGGCAGTGGCCAATTTGGCCTGCACTTTTTAACTCCAATCTGCCATATTGTTTATATGTACACTTCGCACGCGCAGGTTCTCCTAGATTTGTGTTGCACCAGAGAAGACTTGTTCCCTGATCTATTACCGCAGGATCTGGGGAGGGTTTAAACCTTTCTATTGTTATTTCTACCCTGAACTGAACGTACCACATTAGATCGAGTTCGATTGCAAGCCTCTAAGTCACACACCCACATGCAGTGGGTTTCATGTTAAGTACTTTATACATTATAATTTCTACTCACCTTAATGAGTTTAGTGACTAGTTCATCATTGGAGTCCTGCTCCTGGTGAGTCAGCACGTATTTTGTAGCAGACTTGGTGTCTTTAACATCCAGTTTGGACACTGACTTCTTTCTTGTCATCGTAGGTTGAAACAAGGTGTCTGTAAGCAGAAATAGAAATTCAAAACAATGATTTCCCATAGTGAATTTGAATAACAAAGAGACAAACAATAGATTACAGAATTTATTGCCTAGCATATTTCTCAGCGCCTCATCAGGTACATACTGCAGAAATCACACAATATAAACTAAAGTGATTAGATAAATCCCTAAGATGAAATATACAGCACACATATTCATACAGTAATTTGAACTGTCGTAACAGAAATGTCAGATTTTACAAAGTTAACATTTTTTCTCTTGGTCTGTTCTGCCTCTTTTACCACTGATCTTTCCAGTTGTCACAGTATTTTCCAATGCTTCTCTTCTCATTACATGACCAAAGAATATTGTTTCTTTTATGGTCAAACATAATGTTCGACTTTCATAAGCCTTTTCTGGCACTAATGTTTAGTTACCTGTCAAAGGTAATTGCAACGTTCATCTCAGAAACCACATCTATGTGCTTGTTTCTTAATTTTTTTTCATCATTCACATTCCACGATTCATACAGCAGAACAGATTATATGTAGCATTTCAATAGTCTCTTCTGATATTTCATGCAAGTGAATTATTACATAAGACACTGTTCCTTCTGAAATGCAGCTTTTGCTTTGCCTATTCTGTTTGAGTACTTTGGTGTATTTCTGAATGAACTAAATATACACTGTCTTGTAATGGCAAACCTAGGTCAGTGAGGCACTCAATGAGAAGCAAACCCTGAGCCTCCATGATAAGTTGATACTACTCTACCAAAAGCATCCACAAAACTAATTACTGATTCAATCGGCTGTGTCACTAAACACTGAAGTGAATTAGCAAGTTAGATGTATTTTTCCTCAAAAATTGGTGTGACAAGGTTCCAGACACTACAGAAAGCCAGTATAAGTCAGGTTGCATGATGGCTGGTAAAACTTCCAGGTCAGACTATCTTCTACCAGATAGTGCCAGTCTCAACATAAATAGCCACTCATTTTCTCCTAAAGTTAGTCCTGCTGCACTAATAACAATTATGAAATATTAGGTCAACGATTTCTCATTCAGACCAAAAAGACAGTGGTCAGCCACAAAGGTAGTTTAACACAAATAAACTCTGCTTAAGTGAAACACCGTGGGATTCTAAACAATTAAACACCATGAGGTTCTAAACCGTTAAACACATTATTTAAAATAAAGCAATGAAAGAAACAGAAGAACAGAAAAGAAATGCTGAAATAGACAACATACACTAGGATCAGCAAAAATAAAAATGTCAATATAAGAAACTATCTCTTCTCCGAATTGTTTTTTATATATATCCAAGCACTCACTGCATAAAATGTTAATTAAATCCAAAACATGTTTTTTAAATGTAATTTTGGTTCAAAATCCTGGATAGTTTTTTTGTACATTGAAATGGTATGCGTACATTATCATGTGTCTTGCCAATAGGCATGGGCAACCATGCTTCTCCTCACCTCACTTTCTCTAGTGATATGTAGGTTTTCTCTTCTAAATATGTGGCCAAGAGATGCCTTATTCTGTTAACGTGTGTATATTTTGTTTGTAGTTTTGTATTAGTGTCTGTCTGTCTGTTCGTGTGATGACAAAGGTTCTAGTCATCCATTCTGTAACTAGTGACTGTTCTTCAAAGCTTCCCAAAGTTCTTGTGTTTGTTGATTTAATCAACCTCCTGACATATGTGATAAGTTCTCTTTGTGTTTTGTCCTTTTAAAAACATTCAGAAAACCTATTTTAATTATTGTGTAGCCATACTTTATACATAGAACTACAATAAAACAAAGACATACTTGTCTCAATGCAGTCAGTTGGTTTATGCTCCAGCCATGTCTCAGCACTTCCAGATGATTTTGACCGTCTGTGACTGCGATGGTTCACAATAGGTTGTCTCTACAGATTTTTAAAAAGCAAAACAGACATGAGCTTATTTTTCTTCACATTTAAAAAAAAAACAAGAGCCATTAATCATTTATTCTTAATTTACCTCAAAGATGCTGCTGGGTTTCAATGGTCTTAAATTGTATAGCTGTTTTTAATAAACTAACCTTTATGCGCTATGATGGACATCAATATATGGAAAACCACATTAACACCATGGCGGATAATTTTTATGTTGTGAAATGACACTCTCTTGCCATTTGGACCACCTCATGCCCAAGGTGTCCGCTATGTCTTGTATCCATCTGTGCGCTGATCACCCTTTGGCACTTCCTCCGGGAACCACGCCTTCCATCACTGCTCTCTCCAAGGCACTGACATTTAGTATAGCCAGAGTGTTTCAGTTTCTGAGAGATGATACTGTTTATGTGCCAGTTTTCTTCAATGTTCATGCTTTTGTAGAATTTCATTTTCTTCATAATAATTAGGTGTCATGACCGTGTTCCTTCCTGTCCCAAGAAATTCTTTGAAATGTGTGTTACAAGGCTCAGTCAAATCCAGAGTCAGCCAAGGAGGAATGACTCAACTGCAAATCTACCTTAGATCCTTGTGTCTGTAGTCATAGGCACAACACTATCTATGACTCAGTACTGCATTTGTTTCACTACAGGTTTATGCAGAATGTGTGTGAACTCAAAACTAACTTGTAAAAGTTTTAAATATTATTACAGCTTTTTATTTACAGCAAGTAATAGGAAACAGACATAGTTAACGCAGCCCTATTTAATCCATCCTAAAATTCTGATTCATGTACACATGATACATGCAAACGTTCTCTTCCCCTCGATCTTGCCACTTGTCACCAAGTTCTCCAATTTATTTCTTCTCATAACATGCCCAAAAAATTTTGCCTGTCTACGTCTAATTTCTCTTATCAATTTATGATTTTTATTTGTCTCTTGTAGTACTTGGTCATTGGTTTTTCTGTCTATCCATGGTATTCTTTGCATTCTCTTCAGAAACCACATTTCCACAGCCAATAGCTGTTTTTCAACCTGACTGCTCACTGTCCAAGTTTCACATCCATACAAATGAACAGGCTCTATGTAGCACCTCTACACTCTTTTCCTCGTTTCAGTTGACATCTTTATATTGGTCAGTATGTTTTTCATCTTGCTAAAGGCTACTTTCGCCATGGTGATTCTTGTTCTAATCTCTTCAAGCCATCTCCCATCAGATGTTATATATTAATACATATACACACATGTATATGCAGGCACACCCACCCACATACATACATGCACATATGTATTTGCGCGTATGTGCGAATGTAAATTCCAATTAACCAAGAAGCGAGGAATAGGCGCTGAAACACACTGAGAAAACTTGAGGATAGTATAACTAGACTACCTTGTCTTAAACCCACAAGGTGAACAAAACAGTAGGAGATCTACAAACACACGGACAAGAGACACAAAGACAGGTGAACTATATGGAGAGGTTATGGAGCGAACTGCAGGACATAGCAAGGGATGGAGGGCAAAAGAAATATATGTGAATGTGCAAGCCACTTTGTAGTTTCCTCACTTGTGTGTCTGTATGCACACACAAACACACATACATATAAATGTCAGAAAGAGGTTCAACTTATATAGTCATGGGATTTAAATATTTACTTCTCATCCTACAATACGTATGGAGAAAACCACCCAAAGCGAGCGGATTCCTCCCCTTCACACACATGCACTCTCTTTCTCTCACTCTTCTCCCCCTCCCCAAGATATAGAATATCAATTATACATAATCATTCACTGCGCTAATACACACGACCCGTCTGGGAGCATTACCGATCTACTGATAGATGGGGTGACTCCAGCCAGATCCAGATTGGTGATAGACTTTGCTGCAGGAATCCTAAACGTGTTCCGTGACTGGACTCTGGTGTTGCCGACACGTCCAGTGGCTGCTCTGGCAGATGAAGCAATAGTGCTTGATCCAACCGAAGTCATATCAGACTCAGATCTGTGAAACAAAAGTACTATTGTCAAAACACATCTGGTCAAGCTTCACCAAACTCACAAAAGGAGACAGCATAACATTTTTTTAAATGTCTATTTGTGAAATAAACTGGAAATATACTTTTTAAAATTAAAATGTTGACATACATAAGAGATAACTTCAGTTAATTACAACAAACAGAATACCCAAACAAATGAAAACAGAGATAAAGAGAAGTAGGGAAAATAAACACTGAAAAATGACAATAGATGCTCCATTGTTTTTAACAAGTGATGTGTCAGCTAATGGGATTGCTCAGGCGTCTACACAGTTCCATTCTCGAAAAAACGTATCAATTTGTGGGCTAATATCTTACCATATCATGACAAAAGGCAGTCAAGAAGCTCTTGCTGCCATCTACTATCTTTTTTCCATTAATCTTAAGTTGTTACAATCTGTTCCAAAATTTATCTTCTCATGTCCCTTCCTGATATAGTTGTGTTTGGTTTTGCTTTTTTCAAAGCATTTAGATATAGGATCGGAGAACATGTGAACTGCCTTTGAAATAAATAAACAAATTGTGTGTGTCTGCATCTTGCAGCAGTAGTGGAGCTTTAGGATCAAGAATAGATATTTTGCAGATGTGGACACCCAAAAAGACTGGCTCTGTGTCACTAAAGCTAAAATATACAAAAGTTAGTTGCATATCCTCTATAGGATGTTGCAGTTAACCCCAGCATTTTGGCTGTTTGTTATTCCTCAGCATGTTTTCATTCAGTAGTTTGCCATTGCTTTTTGAATGACCAGCACCCATGCCATTTCATAAAAAACCAACGTTAAGCAGTCTGCTACCAAACTGCCCACAGCTATGTTTCGAACACAGGTATGCAGGATAACAGACTGTGTCCATAACTTCTTCGCCACGGACCCAGCTGAAAAACTGAAATACATCAGCCATATTAAAAATGGATATTAGCCCCTGGGGATGGACAAATGGGGTAGGGGGAAAATAACTATCACAATGCTGGGCACAGGACATAAAGGACAGTCTGGGCATTAAAATTCATGAGGCAGATAAGCTGACGTAGTTCAAGAATCTTTCCCGCAGACAGAAAAGAGCATCATTCCTCACATAATTACAGAACATTATGAGCATGAACACAAAACATTTAAGCAAAGAAGGAAAAACAGAAGGGGGCAGAAGGGGACAAATTACCTTGCACTAGGTAGAACAGGTGTGGTGTATGTTCGTGGTTTAGGTGTTGGATTTCCTTTAGACCTCATCACCGGGGTAGGACAATCATTCTCATTGACAATGTCACGAAGCATCTCCAGCTTCCTGTCACGTTCATCAAGCTTGCTTTCTGCTTCTATTTCAAACTGACGCTTGGCTTTTTCCTGAGAGTGGCATAGAAATCAATTGCATTATTTTTTTATACATTCACTTACTTTGCCTCTCCAAGTGAAATTAATTTCATCTTTTGCTGATGAAAATGGTTTAAATAAATATAAATACTAAAAAGCAGCATTGACTTGTAAGGTAACAAACATATTAAATAATGAATAATAAAGGCTTTTCTTTATAATTCTAAGTAAAAAGTTAAATAAAGGACCCAATTTTTTTTTTTTTTACACGCCTTAACATACACTGAACATATGGTGTTAGACCCGTATTTTTGTAGACCAATCGTCACACAGTAGGTGATGTGGTCAGTATCAAGAAAGAGAAGAAGAAAGATCCTTGGCAGGAACCTGCCGTTGGTATGTGGAATTAAGACCATCACATTTTTGTAGGTTTGAGAGCACAGAGAAATACACAATTATAAGAACTTGTGTTATCATATCAAAGTAACTATTCAAGTATCCTTAGCTTAAGAATCTCAACAAATCTGCACATATATAGACAAAAAGATAATTTAGCCTACATCACTAGAGCTTGATGTTATATCACAAATTACAAACATACACAACTGGATTTAAACATAAATAAGTATTCATATGAGACAAGTACTTCAATCAATATAAACAGGAAATCTACATTTATAATGCCTAAAGAAGCACGATCATAGAAAATGACATTACCAAATTCTTCTCCCATGCATGGTTGTTCATTTGAAGCCGGCTGTGGAAATCATTTTTAAGTTTTTCCTTGGAGTTCCTTTCAACCTGAATTTTCCATGCTTTATCTTGGACCTGCAATACAAACAAACTGTAATAAGACAACGAAGGCCCAAGACAATTTAGAAAATCAGCAGATTTTCAAGCATTTGTAATCTAAAACGTGGTTCAGTACAATATGTATGTAATTTATTGATGGTTTAGTTTAGTCGACGGATCAACATCACGCCACACAGGTGTAACCCATAAGTGCCTCATTCTACTCCTAACTCAAGCCTGAGTCCGTAGAATCTCAGCTCAGTGCACAAACTCTGTAGCACCAGCAAGGATCCTGAAATACATTGGGTAGATTTTTAACTCGAAATTTTGCCCGGGCAGCGCCGTTAGGCTACTCTTATTCAATTTCCAACTGCCAAGTGATTTTTTACGTGTGCAACAATACACACGGGCATCCGATCTCACTACCCAGCGACCAGGGGAAATTTTTGTTACTAGAAGTCCACATGAAAAAATTCTGGCCCTCACTGGGGCTTGAACCTGGGACCTCCAGCACTCGAGACGGAAACCATACCTCGAGACCACTCAGCCCCCTCAATTTATTATTTCTTTGCAGTTTTTTTATTTTCCCCAAAATTAATAAAAATAATTTATTGACTATTTTTGGGGAGTGCTCGTATTTTGTTATATTCTGTTAAACTTTAAATCAAACAAATAATTCAAACAAAAATCATGATGCAGGGTCTCCAATGGGTCTGTGAAGTGAAGGACCATCACACTTTGCAGGCCTTAATGCATGGAGGAATAGGTGGCCACTTTTTCCCTCATTCTCTTAGCGGACAAGCATAGTCGCCGAACCTTTGTCTGACTGCACACATGATATCATCAGTGCAATATCCTAATGATTCTGCCAAAGCATGTAAAAGTTTGCCACAAAGTTAGCCATTTTTATCTTAGTCTTTCATTCTCTAAACAGTTGCCTTCAATTTATCTCCATTCTTTTCATCCGATATAGTATAATCTAGTCTCCAAACTATCACGGAATCTGATATCTGTATAATCTAGTCTCCAAGTTATTCCTACCATAAACTTATTTATTTAAAATTGTCTTGAAGTATTTTCCCCCATTTCAATTTAGGCACATTCAGAATGTATTTGACATTTTTTTTTTACATTCAACTTTTACATGTCCTACCCATGTTTGATCTTTGCGCCAGTATGTATGAAGTATACATATAAAATCAGGAACATTTAATGTAATAAATCTCTATTACTAGTGGTTAAAACAAGAAACCTTGCATGTTAAACTTGTTCCAACATCAGACTGAATCCTGGACCATTAGTAAGCAAGGAAAGACAAATTCCTTGAGCCTGCTAAAAATTCCCTGGATAGCCAAAATGAATAACTGATATGTTTTCAAAGAGGCTAAGTCACACAAAAAGAGTCAACTTATCACAAACATCAAAAACATACTGTTTTTTCTTGACCACAACACGAGAAGAGAACAACTGAAATGATTTGTAGAAAGAAAGACAGAGGAATACAGCAAAAGAAGATTCTAGACATTTCACAGAAAGATGTCGGCACACAAACTGACAAATGTGTTGCAGATCACAAGACGAATGATTGCCCACCCTATGTCAGTCAGTAAGGACCTCATGCCCACACCGCACACACATTTTTATAACTTTTATAAAGTAATATACCCTTCCAGCAACAAGCCTGATTGTGATTGCAATAACACATTTCAGTGAAACAGAAACATAGTGGGCTATACATCCTAAACTCACTAACCCACCTGCAGACTCAACAACTGATTCTCCTTCTCCAGGTCCTTCAGCTGTCTCTCACGTTCTTCCAGTTTTTTCTCCAAGCTTTTGTTCTTGCTGTCCAGCCGAGCAGCTTCCTTCTCTTTCCTTTCTGACCTTTCCTCAACCTCTTGGAGACGGCTCCTGGTTTGTGTGTAGTTTTGTTCAAGTTCCACAAGTCTGCTGCGGAATGCAGCACCTTAAATAAGACAGAAATCAATTAATCACACAAGATATAAAACAGCTTGTAGAAACCACACTAACGATTTATAATGGCAAGCAATAAAAACAAATTTTGGATGTTTCATGAAATACTTCCATCAATATTCTGGCACATCAAAAGCAAATGTTTACTGCAGTTTATCTTTGAAGACCTCACAATGATTCTCAAACAGTTGTATTTCACTACAACCATTTTGCCAACCTGGACAAGTAAAAAGAGAAGAAACTTTGCCGTGGGTAACTTCCTAGAATATTTTGGGAAGGAAAGACAGCTATGATTTGAACTAGTCATCCCACCCCAGAATGCATCCAGAGACTTCATTTACATTAATGCATATGTATCTCTATACATGCAGACTTCAGTATCTCTCATTGAATAATTTCACTCCCCTGCATTTTTCTATATTTACTGAGAATTCTGATTATTTACCTTAAACTATTTTTCAAATTTACAAAGGTCATCAAGATAAACCCACGAGTGTAAGAAGTATAATGTACTTACAGGATCGCTCATAATCCAGTGCCATTTCTCTCTTCCGTTTCATTCTTTCAGTCAGGCACAGGACAATGTTTCGAATTGTCATGTCATCTGTTGGATTCAACAACTGAGAAAGAGAAATAAATCAGTCAATAAAACCACACATCTAGAAGCTTTTCCAAAAAATAAACAAAACCACGAGCACATTATACAAAAGCACCAAATATCAGGTCTCACATTTGACATACCAAGTGATTGATTGATTGATTGATTGAGGAATCGACATCACAGCATTCAGTGCATTCCCATAAGCGCTCCGTCCCTATCCTCAGCAGCCAGCGAAAAGTTCCAACACCAATAGTACCAGTAGCAATCTGATTATATGTCTGTCTCGCCTTTCGCGTCGGCCAGATCCCCTTGCCACTCCTCGCCGTCTCATTCTTGCCAGACCATGGTAATCCATTTGCTCCTCCGAGGTATACACGTGCTCCCACAAGGCCCCACCCACTTCTGCCTTGCGATGTATCAATACTCCAAGTTCTGCAGAGCCAGCCAATCTGTCCGCCTGTTCATTTCCAAGCACACCGGCATGCCCTGGAGAAAAGATCCAGATGATGCTTGTCACCCGTGACCACCGAAGCGAAGCAAGCCACTCCACACAAAGCCTGCCCGTCCTCACCCTCGCTAGCATGCTTTCCGAGTCAGTTACAATCACGATGTGTGTGTGTGTCGTATTCTCCATCCAGCGGAGAGCCGCAGTGACTGCCTCCACCTCCATTCTTAAAATGGATGTTGTGGTATCATATGCCAGGCTCTCCTGCACCAAACATTGACCATTAGCTTTGGCTATGAACCCCCAGCCACTTCTCTCACCTCTTAACACTGAACCATCTGTGTAGATAAACAGATCACCCGAGTGAGCATTAGTTGCTGGATTTCCACTTCCGTGGCCCCTGCTGGCCACTCCCTGCTTAATCTCTGCACAAGTCTGACTGCTCTGCTGGCACTCTGACCCACTCCTCTCCTCGCCTAATGTTCTCCAAGATGCACACCTATCTGATCGTAACCTCCGCCTGAGCCATCCATGATTTCCCTTTTATCAGTCGCTGACCCTTAACTGCGTCCAGCGCCTCATGCAGTGGGTGGTCTGTGTCTGCAGCTACTCTGAGGTATGCCTTCGCCTGCATCACCTTGAGCCTACCAGCAACAGTCGGCAGGCCAAGGATGTAACGCATACACACTACTGGGGTGTCTCTGGTGCATCCCTGAATGACCCGCACAGCTTCGTTCTGTACACGCTCTAACTTCACCAGCTGACTCTGAGACAGTGAGCAGTCCTAATCCATAATTACTGAGAGGATCAAGTGCTGGTTACTATTATTTGTGTGAACTCTGTCTCAAATAGATACCAGGAAATGTCTTGAGAAGTAAAGCTGGCAGGCAATACCGCATCACCCACCAAGTGCACATTAGTCTATACAATATGGTATAGCATCATATACCCAATGCTCCTTACGGCATATAAAAGAGCCCTTCACATGTTCTTTTTAAAGAGATGAAAAGAACTTGAAAGCTACTGAGTTGTAGTGCTGCTGCAGGGTACAAGAATAAGGTGGACAGGAAAGAGAGAAATTCTTAATGACAATGAAGAAGTTAGACAACTGTCAACTGCCTGTCATTGCTGCCTAAAGTACCTTGTGATGTATTACAGGAGGGGGTTTCAAGCCTGAGGCAGTCTGGCTTGGGCAATCGCCGCGAACTGTGCAAGTTAGTCTTTTCTTTTTGCCCCCGACAGGTAATAAATACATCATCTTACCGGAGATTTGAACCCAGGCCACCTGAATGGGAGTCCAATATTTCTAACCTCTCAGCCAGATGCCCCCCAGTTAGACAACAACTGAACATTGTATGAAAATGAAGGTTATCTTGGCTTGGTCACAATATTTTTTTGTGTGCTCGCTCGCTTTGAACTCAAGTGTAGTCCACACACACTACTTCTAGTAGTGCTGGACTGAATTTTGCATGTGGATTAGCTTTCCCTATTAACAGTGTCTCTCACCAACAGGCGAACCCACTCAGACTTCAGAGGCACATGTAATTTACTTCCTCAAGTCAAGGATGACAGGTCAACATTTCAGTCTAGCTGTCCGGTGTAGGGGTGAATCCCTAACCACGGCATCTGCACACCGTATGTTTCATAACACACGTTCTTACCCATTCGACCATGCTGACCTGCGGTCACAATATGGGACATGGAGGTCTATTATCGAAGATACCGGAGGGCAAGATACAGGGCAATAGAAAGAAGACATCATAGAATTAGATCACACAAGTATGTTAATATGTTGGGCCACAGACATATTCTGAGCTGAGGAGAGTTGCTGAGAAAAGGACACAGTGGACAGACATGATCAGTTGATCTCAACATTTGTCCTTGTATCTACTGACCTAATGAACAAACTGCTATGTAACTTCAACCACACTCTTAGCATTGTTTCATAGACTTACCTCAAGCAACGGGAAGGGTGGTCCGACTGTAAACTCTACTGAAGGAAGAGGATGGTTACCTGGAAATATGTTAATAACAGTGAATAAAATGCTTCAATTGAGTATAAGTGTAATTTGTTCATGAACTGGTATTTCTTTTTATTATTATTATTATTACTGTGATACCTAATTACCATCCATACTGATTTTTAAGATCCCTCAGTTCCACAAAGCCCTGGCAACTGTTGGGATCATAAACTTGCTAGGACTGTCAGTATTCTACCGAGATTGAAAAAAGGAGGGTTGGCTGTTCATGATCTGATAATGGAGTCCACATAAAGTCAGATTCTGTGCTGATGGGATTACTTTTCAGATTCTAAATTTCCCCCTTTGTTTGTTGGCATCTGTGGCTTAGGGAATAGTGAGACGTTCAGTTCCACAATTCCCAACATACAGAGTCAAGGGTTTGAAATTAGCTATGGCCGATTTAAAAGCAGACCATTTCACGTTGATTTCTAAGGTATGAGACGTCGGTCATTCAATAAGCAATAGCTAACATTTTTCTTTTCTGTGATCACTGTATCAGTCATATCCAGTTGGTGAGCTCTTGCTGAACCCCAATACAAAAAAGCACCACGAGAAGGAAATATCCTGGATGCATCATAATAACTGGTAGGATTCATGAATAGAAACAGAAGAGAGAATTACAATATCAGACACAGAAAGATCGCACATGAACTGATAAATAGCGTTGGAGAGTCACAGCTTGCCTTGGCATAACTCCCCACACCAGTCAGCATGGCCCTTTGAAATGAGCACAAAGATGCATTCTTTACTTTCCTGAATTTATTTGTTTCTCTCATCATCCTTGTAAATATTATTAACAATATATAAATTTACATGTATCAATGGTTAACTGTAATTTACCTAGTGGTTCAAATTTGTCCTGCTGTTCTATCTGCATACGTCTGCGACCAGGTGTCATGCCGACATCAAATTTAGATTTCTCTTCAGACTTGGCAATAAGGACTTCCTGTGTTAGTTCTGCAAACTTCATGACATGCTGCCAAGTAGAAGAGAGAAAAAGTCAGCCCATCTATTTCAACATGACAAGTTGTGAAATAAAATAGATGAAAACTCAGCCCATCTATTTCAACATGACATGCAGTAAAATAAAAAAAGGGGGTAAAACTTAGTACTTATCTATTTCAACAACTGAGCTCAGTCGATCTACCAACACCATAACTGACTACCATCTTGTGCCCAAGAACCTCTGCAGATTTACTGGATATCTATATCTCAGTCTTTAAGGAACTAGAGTTCAGGACCCTGAGCACATCCTTCAAGACTGTCTAATAGAGAGATCCATGGTGCCAGATGTAGCCAGGGGGTGCAGAACTGAAGAAGTTGTAGTTCCCACAGTGACCTGGAAATGATAATAATGGACTACATCCTGGTACTGCAGGTATAGCATGACCAAAGAATGCTGCAGCAGAAACACATTTCAGTTTACAGATTTTTCAGAAAAATGGTACTTTTTTAATGCCGGGCACATCCAAAAGATGCACTGGTTTCTTCTTCTTCGCTTCTCTAGCCCTGGTTTAGGATGCACTGGTTACAAAAAGGGTGCTTCTACTGGAATATACATTTCTAACTACCACAATATCAAATTTCAATAAACCACCTTTACTGTCCAATAATTGTTCATTTACCATGAACAGATGCCACTTTTTTTTATGGTTAAATTTTGTTTGTTTATTAGGCCTACTACTTCAAAAGCATTCATGGTTAATTTATAAAACAGTTTATCCAAGCCACGTTATTTGGTCCAACTACTAATACAAAGTTTCTGAGCATATCTCTCCTCCAATCCTGATTAGTTATCTGCTCATAAATGTATTCTTGGGAAGGTGGTGTGGTTTTCCCTTAACTTCCACACAAACGGGTGGTTTATGGCCACTTTTAACATTTTCAGAATGCCCAGACAAACGAGTGCCCTGCTCTGCTCAGATGCATTGTTGTCCCTTATTCTAGTGGGTATTTGGTCCTCAAAACTAGCATTCAGCCACGAGGAACCTGTCAAAGTATAAAATAAAAACATAACTGAAAGATATACCTCCTGCAATGGTGAGATTCAACGTAACCTCATCTAATGATAACCACAGATTTCTCTAGAATTGAAGAAAAGAGATGAGGAAAGGGGCTGGCCCCTAACACTAAGCAGCCATCACACAAATGTGAAAAACTGTCATACTCCAATCAGGCAGTATCTGTCTTGGAATTTCTTGTTTTACTTCATCATAAATTATGATTAGCATTATCCATAGCTTAAATGTTAAAACAATACTTATTATATGTTAGAACATAAATGTTACTTACAATGGTTTCATCATAGTCAGCCAATTTGGGATTGACACAAACAATCATGCGCACTTTACCATCACCATCAAAGAAATTCTTGAAGAGATGTGTCAGTCTAGAGTCTCTGTAAGGCACCAGCTGTTGGAAGAAAAATATCAAGACAGTTTCAACGAATGGTTGCTAGAGATTAGATATTGTACAGTTTTAACTACAAGCAAAACGTGGATATAAAAATCTTTTTTTTTTTTTTTTTTCAAATGCTAGTTATGAATTTAAATGGGAGGAACAGCAACCTTTAAAGAGATGGATGTTACACAAGAAGAAGCTATGTGCACACTTTAGTGCAAAACAATTTAAAGTATATCTATTATTACACCAGAGGTGAGTCTAGGGGCCAGTTAAAGAGATTTTAATTTTAATGTGTGATAGCCAACACATCTATTCAAACATAAAACTGTACCTTGTGAAAAAAAAGAGTTTAAAATATAAGTATTGAATTAGGATGCCAGTATAATGTAATGTATTATAAATTATTTTGTATTTCCTGAGAGCAAAAGAAAAGTTTGCATTATGTACATTGCATATCAATTACATATATATATATTACACATATAGAAAGAATTATTTTGTTATTCCTAAGAGCAAAAGAAAAATTTACTCCGTGGCCAAAGGCTTGCGAACGCAGTTCGTGAGCCGCTTACCAGGCTCTCGAAACGCAGCTGCGACCGATTTGTGCAGCAGACCGTGTCGTGTTATAATGTGTTGGTATGGGAGCCGGTCGTTCAGAAAGCAATGGCAAACTAATGAACGTAAAATTTGCCTAGTACATCAACAGCAGCTGAAAATTTCTGGTGTTGACTGCAATGTCCTGCAAGGGATATGCAACATTTTAAAAAAAACATACATCAATTACATATTATGTGAATGACATTTTAAACATATGTTAAAGAAAGAATAATTTTGTTTTTCCTGAGAGCAAAAGAAATATTTGAATTATGTACAATGTATATTGATTACATTTTGTGTGAATGACATTTTAAACATATGTTAAAGAAAGAGTAATTTTGTTTTCCTTGTGAGCAAAAGAAAAATGTGAATTGTATATCAATTACATTTTATGTGAATAAGATTTTTAAAATATATTATAATAAAAATACCACTGAAAACAAGCTGTAGTTGAACTGGTAAATGTACAAAGAATTAAGCACATATAAAGTAAACACTCTTCATTATATACAGCAACATATATTTGAACCTGGCTCAAAAACAGCAACATATCCCTGAAACAAATACTTTGGATATGTTAAACACCGGTGGATTACAAAGAACAGTCATGGAAAGTATGGTTCCCCGGGAAGTTAACCTGGTCTACAAATGCCCGCAGAAGTCGGATGTGTCGGCCTAACATCGGATGTGTCGGCCTAACAGTGCAAGAACGCAGCTCTGCTGTAAACAGGCACAACGCAATCACGTCCGGAACAAAAACAACTCCTTATGAACGCAGAAGAAGAAGAAGAAGAAGAAGAAGAAGAAGAAGAAGAAGAAGAAGAAGAAGAAGAAGAAGAAGAAGAAGAAGAAGAAGAAGAAGAAGAAGAAGAAGAAGAAGAAGAAAAAGAAGAAGAAAAAGAAGAAGAAGAAGAAGAAGAAGAAGAAGAAGAAGAAGAAGAAGAAGAAGAAGAAGAAGAAGAAGAAGAAAGTATGGTTCCTGGAATCAGAGACATGTATTGACCAGCAAAGGTGGACACAGGACATAAAAACACCATGGGACCTGGTGTCACATACATGAGACTGGAAAACTGGCGGGTGATAAAGGTCTTTCAAGAGGGTCATGATGAAAGCAATGTTCTGCTAGGACTTGCTATATTATGAAATGACCGAAGTGTCATCGCAGATTGACTTTTGCTGTACATTTGAAGAAATTATCAGCCATGTAATTATGTGACCTTCCATTCTACTGTCCCGGCCCAGGTGGATGATGTCGCTTTTCTTAATACACTTGCCATAGAGATTAGCAATATGGGAAGCTGTTAGATGTGTTGCCTTTGCTGTGCCGTATCCATATAAGTTTTGAGTAGCCTTGTTGTCTATCCATCTCTTTCTTGATCTTCCTGTCTACAGAAATTTTTTTCTTGTATGCTCTTTTGGCAGTTGACCAGGTTTTGATCTCATAAAGATGCTCAAACCACTTTATTTGTTTTCTCTGGAAAAATATGCATGATGTTATGCCTATTTCTGGTGTCATTTTGCATCCATTCTCTTCTGGAACACTCTTCCGCAGGCAATTCTTGTATGTGATGAGTGGGTTGTTGATAGAGACTAAGTTTCACATTGAAAGCAAAGTGTTGGAAGAAAATACTATTCAACATTTGTTGCTGGGTTTCCATTGTAATCTGTGAATGTTTGAGTAAAGGTCACAGGTAAAGGCTTCTTGTAGAATATTCCATCCTCTGTATAAATGCTGCTGCCTAGATATTTGGACAATGATACTTGTTTTACTTTGATGTTTTTCATTGCATATTTAGTGGGCGTGGTGACCTTGTTTTCACTGGTTCAGTCTTGTGTGCATTGATTTTCACGTTGTATTTTTCAAATGGTGAAAGTAAGTTATGTTTTGCAGCTGAACCTCATCACAGCTAAGTTCTGATCATATGCAAAAGAAGCTCACTGCGCAAGCTGTTTAACTCTACTATATAATCTAGTTCAATGCAGGTGAGATCTTCTTTTGGATTTGTTGTGCTTCTTTTATTATCTTGTCCGTGAAATGTAGAGGTGAGATTGCAAAGTAATGACGTACGCCTTTGGTATCAAAATTATCTGTAGGTCCATCCGATGTTCTTACCAAACTAACACTTCCAACAGAAAGCTCAAACATTGCCTAAGCAGTCCATGTGCGGCTTGAAAGTGAAATTGTCCACATTTCATTTTGTTGCTCTTTATTTTTCTATGGTGATACTATTATCGCCTTCTGCTAATCGTCAAGAACTTGTCTTTCTGTCCATACTGCTGAAAATATTCTTTTCCTCCATTTAATTTCTACTTCTCAGCACGCATTAATGAATTCATTACTAATACTACCAGTGACTGGTGATTTTTTTTTATTTTTTTTTTTGGGGGGGGGGGGGGGGGGGGTGGTGTTGTTCTTTATGGCTGTTATCACCGTAACTATTCATCGTAACTATTATAACTATTATACTGTAGCATGCATCGTTTTACTAGACGAAAATCAAGATAATAATATGGATTTTCTGTCCAGAGCATGCGGGTGCGTGAAGAAATGAACAGGCTGACAGACTGGTTACAGCTCCTTTGGGTGGCGAGTTACTTTATAACAAGGCTGACATGGTAAAAGCTCTCTGGAACCGACTGGAAAGTGCTTCAAATCAGACAAAATCCACACCAAGAGAGGCTGACTCAGCAGAGCATGAACAGATGGTCTCAACGACACATTACAGGAGAATGCAGTTGGTCATTAATTCAGGCTGCCACTGAATCATCATCAGCATGTGAATGCTTCGTCGGCTACTGAAGAAGGGGATGGAGGACACGTGGGAATGGCCTGAATGCAGTAACACTGAATTTTTATTTTAACTTATATGCATTTGCTAGCCCTCTGGGGTTGTTTTCAAACCTATGCCGATGTTAAAAAATTACTCTTAAATCTTGCTATCTATAGATTTCTAACTACACTAGAAGATTGCTCCAAAAGGCACTAACTGCAGCCTCTGACTACATTTACAAAGTTTCTTTCAAACTTTGCTAAGTGTACATTATTGACTACAACCAGAAAATCACCCTCATGTAAACTGCACACTTCCTACCATATTTAGACAACTGCTACCAGAATTACTTCTAGCACTGTTAACTACAGACTTCCAACCAAACTTAAATTCTACCCTTGCAGACTTCCAACCTCAGAAAATTGCTTCCTAGCATTGTTAACTGCAGACTTCCGACCAAACTTAAAATCTACCGTTGCAGACTTCCATCCCAGAAAATTGCTTCCTAGCAATGTTAACTTCCGACCAAACATAGAAAATTGCTCCCAAAGTTGCTTTGCAGACTTCCGACCACAGAATGCTCCCAAAATTGCATCCTAGCATTGTGAACTGCAGGCTTCCAACCACACTTAGAAAGTTGCTCCCAAAATTTGTTTCCACGCCTCTGACTAAGCTTAGAAAATTGCTCTTAACATTTTTTCCAAACCTTTTTAGCTGCAGACATCCGGCTAGATCTTGAAGTCACAACTTATTTGCAGCAGACACCTGTGAACACCTAGAAAAATCCACCGGAACCTTGTTTGCTGTGGGCTTTGGGCTGCTATACCTAGAAAACTGTGACGGAATCTTGCTAGCTGCTGACATCTGATTGCACCTAGAAACATCTGTCGGTACCTTGTTAGCCGCAGACATCTGACTGCACCTAGAAACATTCGCTAGAATTTTATAAGCTGTAGGCTTTGGAGTGCTGCACAAAGAAAGCTGTCTGGGAATCTTGCTAGCTGCAGACATTCTAGAACATCTAGAAATATCTGCCGGAATGTTATTAGCTGTTGGCTTTGGAGTGCTGCACAAGAAAGCTGTCTGGGAATCTTGCTAGCTGCAGACATTCTAGAACATCTAGAAATATCTGCCGGAATGTTATTAGCTGTTGACTTTGGAGTGCTGCACAAAGAAAGCTGTCTGGGAATCTTTCTAGCTGCAGACATTCTAGAACACCTAGAAATATCTGTAGTAACCTTATTAGCTGTTGGCTTCAGAGTGCTACACATAGAAAACTGTCTTGAAATCTTGCTGGCTGCAGACGTCCAAAGTACACCTAGAAAAATCTGCCGGAACCTTGTTAGCTATAGGCTTCGGAGTGCTGCGCAAAGAAAGCTGTGTGGGAATCTTGCTAGCTGTAGACATCCTTGTACACCTAGAAATATCAGCTGGAACCTTGTCACCCGGGTTTTTTTACTACACCTAGAAAACTGTGTAACAAGTGCGTTACCCGCACACTTCTCATTAGAATTAATTGTCCCCAAACCTTGTTAGCTGCTGCTTTTTGATTTTCCCGAAGAATCTCCAAGCACGTCCGAAGAACCAGCAAAGACTGGTTAATATTTCCCGCTTCTTTCAGTCGGTCGCCTGAGTTTTTGGTGCGGTTAGTTCTCTCACTACCAGCAAGGTCAACAAGTGACAGCTGTGACACACAAAGCCGGCTGGAGTCCTAGAGTGTATAAAACAATATATGATTTTAACACACTGATGATTTTCAAAGATTACTTTTCTCAGTTCACTAACAAGCAAACATCTTTTAATGATTAAGCAACTATGGAAATTACAACATTCTTTGAAGGTAATACTTTAAGAAACAGTTTCTCTAAAATACAATTTCACTTGTCCAAAACAGAATAATGGATATATTCTATACTTAAGCAGTTTCTCCAAGATACAATTCTATTTGTCACAGACAGAATAATGCATATATTCTATACTTTAACAAGCAGTTTCTCCAAAACATAATTCTGCTTGTTCAAATCAGACTAAAACAAGCCATGGCTAATTTTCTTCTGTTCACAAAATATCTGCAACCTATAATCAACATGTCATCATCATCAAACAGAGCCTTGCCGGCTGGAAATGGGCGATCATCCTTCTCCACAAATTTCAATTTCTGGCAGCATGGATCAATTCATGTGTTGACTTCCTTTCATGCTATGACACAAGACAGTCAAGAATTTTGTCACACTGTCTTCCTCTCTCTCTCTTTCCACAAATATTTCCGGCTGTCATAAGATGCTCCAGTTTTTTGTCTTATAACGTGACCCAAAAAAAAAAAAAAATGATGACCATTTCTTTCTGATGTATGTGATAAGTTGCCTTTGCGACTTAGCCCCCCCTCAAAATGTCCAGATTCCTCATTTTGGCTGTTCAATGAATGTTCAGCATTCTTCAGTAAAACCACATCTCCAAGGCTTCTAAGGATTAATCTTTTAATCATGCTTCGAAACAAAATCAACAAATAAAATATGAAAATAAACTGCATGGCATGTTCACACCACACACAAAAAATTTGCTTGAGCTTGTGATGTTATTCTGAGCACCATAGCATTTTGCAGAGCCCAGCAATGTTGTTCTATTTACGACAAAAGCAAATCAGCTTGATGCAATCCTTTGCGTTAAAATCCAACTACCAGTATAATATAGTACTTGAAGTTACTCTACTCAATATGTTTATCATATAAGAGACATAAGTGCTGCCATGAAGTTACTCTACTCAATATGTTTATCATATAAGAGACATAAGTGCTGCCACAAAGTTACTCTACAAGTTACTCTACTCAATATGTTTATCATATAAGAGACATAAGTGCTGCCACAAAGTTACTCTACAAGTTACTCTACTCAATATGTTTATCATATAAGAGACATAAGTGCTGCCATGAAGTTACTCTACTCAATATGTTTATCATATAAGAGACATAAGTGCTGCCATGAAGTTACTCTGCTCAATATGTTTATCATATAAGAGACATAAGTGCTGCCATGAAGTTACTCTGCTCAATATGTTTATCATATAAGAGACATAAGTGCTGCCATGAAGTTACTCTACTCAATATGTTTATCACGTAACAGACATAAGTGCTGCCATGAAGTTACTCTACTCAATATGTTTATCATATAAGAGACATAAGAGCTGCATGAAGTTACTCTACTCAATATGTTTATCATATAAGAGACATAAGTGCTGCCACAAAGTTACTCTACTCAATATGTTTATCATATAAGAGACATAAGTGCTGCCATGAAGTTACTCTACTCAATATGTTTATCATTAACAGACATAAGTGCTGCCATGAAGTTACTCTACTCAATATGTTTATCATATAAGAGACATAAGTGCTGCCATGAAGTTACTCTACTCAATATGTTTATCATATAAGAGACATAAGTGCTGCCATGAAGTTACTCTGCTCAATATGTTTATCATATAAGAGACATAAGTGCTGCCATGAAGTTACTCTACTCAATATGTTTATCACGTAACAGACATAAGTGCTGCCATGAAGTTACTCTACTCAATATGTCAATATGTTTATCATATAAGAGACATAAGTGCTGCCATGAAGTTACTCTACTCAATATGTTTATCATATAAGAGACATAAGTGCTGCCATGAAGTTACTCTACTCAATATGTTTATCACGTAACAGACATAAGTGCTGCCATGAAGTTACTCTACTAAATATGTTTATCATATAAGAGACATAAGTGCTGCCATGAAGTTACTCTGCTCAATATGTTTATCATATAAGAGACATAAGTGCTGCCATGAAGTTACTCTACTCAATATATTTATCATATAAGAGACTAGAAACATTTAAGTGAGAGCCATCGTACTTGGATAACTTCCTCTCCTCTATCATCCAGAGGTGCCTGTACCAGTCGGATGTTGAACACACTATGGCTTCTACTGGACTCAGCATTCAATGTCGTATGGGCAACTTTCCTTCTCCTCTGACCTGAGATCCACAAAATAATAATTCTTAATTGCTGATTAAGATTGCATTACTATTGATTTCAAATACACCTGAGATTGTCAAGTCAAGAAATCCTGGCTAATAGAAAACATGTTTCATTTAAGGTTCTCTTTACCTTCTGGTTTTTTTCTTTACTTTGATTTTATGCAAACATATATTGTTTGCGTCCTCTTTACATGCACATTCAATTTATTAAAACACAATTCTGATACATGTAAACTGAATGGACGGCAATAAAGATTGCAAATGATATTTTATTTATATGTTGAAAAATGTTTTCCCCAAAGGTTTTCTTCATTATTTTTTTTTATTTTATTTGTACACTAAGTTTATGGAATAACTTAATGTTTGATACATATATGTATCTTTATTGATTATGAAATCCCTTTGACTGATGCATTATAAATGCATGTTGTAAAAAGAAGGAAAGAAATGGCAGATGCCCAGGTAATCATAATTTGAAACAGTGACAACAGGCAAAATTGAAGGAAAAATAGCAAAATGAAGGCAAAAAGATAAATATCTGGATGGCTTGGACATATGGCAAGAATCAAGACAAGGACACAGACCTCAACTAAGACTCAGGTTATTTTGCGAGATGGTGAACAATGACTGCACACGATTATTGGCATGGCACTAAATGCTGTCAACAGGGGAGGAATAACACTTGTAAAGTAGTAAACATTTAATATATGCATTGTGACTGAATAGGTGTCATTTGTTATAACATGTTTCTTTCCTAAATATCCCACTGATATTTAGTGTCAGTCTCTGTAGGAGTTGATAGCCATTCTTCAAATGTGGATACTCATGCTTTCTGTGACTAGACACTGAATCAAGCCAAGATTGCACAAACGTGTCTAACCATTGAAGTTTAGGTGCAGTACTTTCACTGACACTCTACACTACAGCAGGGAAGATTCATTTCTATCAATAACCACGATATCTTGCATTTTCATATTACGATATTAATGAAGGGAAATAGAATGAACAAATCTGTACCACTTAGAACTGATAAGATTAACAAATGGTGAAACAATTTTACTACAGTGTATTGTTTTCAAACAATATTCTCATTCTTACCTTTATAAAAGACATCAATGGCCTCTTGTGGCTGTTTCACTTCTACTTCTGTGCAGTTGTGAACGTACATGTTGTCTGATGAATCTGTGCGCAAGATTTTAGTCTGGGGAGGCCTGTGAACGCACAAACAATTTTAGAGATCAAGTAAAACACCTGCAAACAAACAGGACACAGGAGGGGGCAAGGCGGTGCCACACAAACTAAACATACAAATAACACACCCCCAAGCAGGAACCTGCTTTGGTAGGTCTGAATGCACGGAAATAGTTGGCCAGTTATTTCCTTTGTTGGCAGCAATGTACACAGGAGTCAAATTATATTATCATCGTAGCTCCCTATCAACTATACTAGTGCATTTGAGATGCTCAGCATAACACTGAACAAACCAGCTACTGCAAAATATATATATACACTTACATATTTGAAAAGTAATGACAACGACAAGGAAGAATTTAAGTATAAATATTAACCCTTGACTTTAAAATATTTCAATTAATATCCTAATTTTAACAGGAACAGAAGAATTAGAATAGTATAATTGAAAAAATATATATAATCTGGCTTGTGTTTGTAAATGCAGCTTTAAAACTCAAACCAAATTGAAAAGAATACCAGTGTCAGATTTAAGATTAAAATATATAACAAGTACCTGTTAATACCAATTCAAAATAACAAAAAAAACCACTTAAACAAAAGACAAGTTATTTACTTGTATCCAGTAATAGCATTGTAAGGCAGCTCTTCAAGGAGATCGTAAACATAATTGTTGTAAATCTCAATGTACGAGACAAAGACAGCATAATTATTGTCTTCTTCAACTGTGTCCACTTTTGTTCCGTCAATAATTCGCTCTGTATCACATGAGTCCATTCTGAAACACCAACAGAAAATCATTAAATAAACATGAAAACAACAGGTTTGGGCTCAAGCAATGTAGCATGCATATAGTCATTGGGTCATCTCGCGTTGGATACTTTCATAAGGTATCAACTTTGAATAATAGCTTTATGAAACTAAGTGACCGGCTCCCTTCCTTACTACTTTTTTCTTTCTCAAGCTTAGGAAGCTGGCTCTGTGGCAAAGGGATTATGAATACAATTCATAATCCTGCATACTGCGTTGGAAACACAGCTGTGGATGATTTGGAAGCAGGCCGCCTTGCATTGGTTTCCATACAATGGTATGAGTGCCAGCCATTCAGAAAGCAATGGTAAACTACTGAACGTAAACTTGCCGAGAAATCACAAACAGTCAAAATTCTGGAGTTGACTGCTACGTCCTGTAAGGAATATGCAACTAACTTTTAACAAACAAGCTTAAGATACTTGTTTATGAGTGTAAAATTTTTTCCCCTAAAACATTTCAATCCCAAACTGGGGTGACAGAAAGGTTCACTCACATCTTGTTTGCCACCCTCTTTGCTGGGATAAGTTTCAGTTCTCAAATGATATGCCAAGCTTTCGAATGAATATCTAAATCAGTGCATCACTAGAGTCTTGCCTCAAAGATGCTATGAAAATCTACAGTAAAACAAACTCTAATAACACTGTTTTGACTATCACTCAACAGCAAGACTTATAATTTGAAAATTTAAAGTATCAGACCAAGTAATCTACAGAAGAATTAAAGCAGGTCTGGAACCAGACAGTGTTAACAGATTTTAAATGAGGCCAGCCAGACTCATTCAAAGTATGGAGTATAAACTCTTACAATTATCATTTTCACCTACTTTGCAACCAGCAAATAAATTTACCATCTTTATTTTCCTCCCTGCAAAAGAAATAAAACCTCTAGGCAACACTTACTTTTTCAGGGAGGTCTTGCTTGGTGTGGTTAAACTGGGCAAAATATCCCTCTTCTGCCTCTCCATCATAGCGTCAGCCTCTGACTGGACTTCAAACCCGTTCAGGCGATCTGGTCTGAAAACCTAATCAGTAGAAAAACCAAACATGCACATAATACTCGGAAGATAATTTCAACAACAAAATTCAAATGTCAGTAAAATTACAAATGAAATAGAGTAAGCAATAACAGACATGGTGATGGTCCTACAGCATTAGTAAGCACAGACAAAGTGTACATTGATGATCAGTTATCACTGCATCATCATCAAGTATTTCAGCACTTAGGCAGGTAGTGGAGCTTACTGATCATTCCAAGGTTGTTTGTCTTGTGCCACTATCTTTAATTCTATGTATATTCTGGTAGATCTGCGCATGTCTGTATTATAAATGTCCTTGGTTAACCCTTTCCTCTGGTCTCAAGTGTTGTTTACAAATGTCCCACTACATCAACTCTCTCTTGCCATGCATCAGCTTACATATGCAGGTCATCAGGTTCACTTTAGACTTAAGTATATCTATCACCCATGCATAACCGTTTTGAACCTTCTAAAACAAAGACCAGTGGTCTCCATTTATTTTGGGGCTTCTGCTTCCCAGGACACACACCCCTCAACACCAATATACACTGGATCGTAACAGGTCACAATAAAGGTCAACTACACTGGATCTCCAGCATTCTCAGTTTCTCAACAAAACGGTAAAGTCTAAAATTAAAATCTGTCTCCAACTGTCTCTATCCATCCATCCATCATGTGCCATGCCAGTAAGCTTGGGCGGTCATGTTCTGCCATCTCACTCGATCACCAGAGTCGTGGATCAGCTCCGTGTTCCTGTCTCGGCCATGCCATGTGGCCAATCCATCCAGGTATTTACTTCTCGGTCTTCCCCTTGGTCTCTTCCCTTCGATCTTGCCAGTTGTCACCAAGTTCTCCATGTCACTTCTTCTCATAACATGTCTCTATACTACCCTCTTATTTAAACTGATGTCTTCCTCTTGTGTTTGTTTTTCACCTTTCTTTTAGAATATATTCTCACACACACACACACCCCCCCCCCCCCCCCCCAAACCCCCAGTCTAAAAATCACAGAATCATTTCTCTAACTTCCAAGTGTTTTCTTCTGCTGCCTTATACCTCACAAAGTAGCACAGGCCCTCAACCAACTCCACCAATCCCTTTAGAGCAGTAGTTCCCAAGCTTTTCAAATAGCGGGCCATTTCTACTAATTTATATAAAATTATAACATCGTGCAATATCATTCTTACCTTGTTAACTTAAATTTAAATCAGTTTCGAAAATCGCTATTATTGTAATTAATTTACAATTGTAACTGTTCTTCATAACCAGTTACGTAAGTTCAGATACCAGTTTATCAATGTCTGGGAACAAATCTGTGGTCACCAATCATAAGCGCAGCTAGGTTACTGTTGGTGAGTCTGGAACGTTGCTTGTTTTTTTTATAACGGTCATTGCGGAAAATGACTGCCTGAGGCATCGCGTGCCACTTTCTGACAGTTGGCGGACCATAAATGGCCCACAGGCCGTGGTTTGGGAACCTCTGCTTTAGAGACTTGTTCATGATTGGTTGGATTTTGCGTGTAAAGTTGTCTACGGTTTGAGGTAGCCAGTCTCACACAGGCTCAACCACTGTTGTCACCTTTTACCACAGGTATGTCAGGTTACAGTGTTACTATCTGCTTTCCCCTATGGATCTCGGTAACGCACTGGTTTCTCAGAGTACCTAACAATAACTACCTTTCATACTCTAACAATAACATCCTGCTTGTAAGATAAAATCAATGAATATGCTAATGAGAAATTTTAGCAACCTTTTGAAAATCAGACTAGTTAAGTTATGAAAGAGAGCACTCACGTATTTCTTAGCCTGCTGTTCACCGATACTGTTGAATATCACATCCAAACATCTAGGAAGGATGCCCTGGTCTTCAGGCCTACCAGTCATGGTGTATGTTTTTCCAGATCCCGTAATTCCATACGTGAACAAGAGACCTGTGGAATAATGTGCATACATTGACCTTTAAATGTCATATAGTGCAAACAGTAGCTTACTAAATGTGTTGTGAGTGATTAAGCCAGAATTAACTCATCTGATAGAAATTGATGCAGAATACAACCAAATATGAATCAACCTGCAGACGAATGCAACATTCAACCATCCTAAGCAGAAGCTTTATTCTATATATTGAGTAGCAATGGAGAGAATCTAAAACAAAGCTGACTTCTTTCACCTAAAAAGCATTTCTAGCACCAGGAATTTGCTGAGAAAGGCTCCATTTGCTGGGAAAACAAAACATACCTCCTGGTTTTTCCAGTTTTAAAGATGAGGGTATTATTTCATTTTTTTGTGTTGCTGTTGTTGCAATTGTATCTGTCCAGTTAGTCATAAGATTATGCTCATTGCACACCGAACCATTTAGTCCGTAAGTGCCCTGGTTTCCCTTCTCTGTAGCTCCCTAAATGTGTAGCAGTCAACAACACCAATTCTATGCTGACTGGCTATTCATCTTTGGTCCCCTCCTCTTTGTGTGGCTTCACTCCTTTTGACCTGAAGGTCTTGGAGTCTGATCATGGCTGCAGATTCATGGACATCTGTTGATTTGTTTAATCACCCTATTTACTGATACCGACTGTGCATCTGCATTACCCATAGTATATGTTTTGTATCTAACCATAGTGCACAATGCTTTTGTGTTTAAACTCTTAGTTCACCCCACTCTCAGAAATGTTACAATTTTTTTAATTATCGAAAACAAGAATAGACAACCTATGTTTCATAAGAAAAAGCAAAATACTCACCATTTTTACCAGCAATCAAGTCCTCAACAAGGGGCAGAGCAATGTAATCAAAAACAGCCTTCTGAGATGCAAATTCATCAAAGACATGCTGGAATGTGAACTGGTACTGGAAATTAATGGAATTATCAAATAAATACTACAAATAAATGACACAAATTTCTTTGGGTTTTGAAAAATGAAGACCAAAAAAAAAAAAAAACAGCTTATCGGTAATTTACCCAGAGAGAAAACATGTTATGGCACCTTTAACATTACATCTACATGGTAATTGTTATATATTATATTACTGACAACTCCTAAAGAAAGGGATTTATGTGCTATGTGTATGCACGCAGGTGGAGCAGTTTAGAGGCCAATATTTCTAGATGCTCAAAACCAACATCTTTCAAATTTTGTTCTCCCTTGCCCTCTTATAATTTTGAAACACACCCATGTGTACTATCAATGTGGTTTCAAAAACAAAACAAAAAGCTGCAAATAACCATTTTGTCAGAATTTGACAATATTTTTACATCTTTAAAATATAAAAACCACATGTTAATTGTTAAATGCTATATTATTTGTAACACTTAACTGAGTACCAATGGCTGTTTTATCGCCATACTAGGTTTATAACGTTACTTGTTTCTCTTCCCCAATCCGTTCCGCAATTTTAATGTTCAGTAAATGGAAATTAACATTCAAACAATCAATCAGGTCCCGCCTCTACAATGAAGTTTGGCTGCAATGAATCTCCAACACTGTCTGTCTCTCCCCTTGATTGTACAGACTGCTGTTCTTCCATCTCTTGATGTTATCTTCCCACCTGTATCATCTACCTCTTGCTATCTTGTCTTCAACCTTACCCTCCAGTATGGTTTTTATAAGAGTGTTGTCTTTTAACGTGGCATTCAGCTGTGAAAAATATGGGCCTACACCATAACCCCAATATGCTTTAATGCATGTAAATGGGATTAATAAAAATAAATAAATGACTGGCATTGGAGAAGGCAGTTCAGTATCCCACCATGCCTAGAGCCTTCAATGTTCATATTGTCTAACATCTTTTATTTCTATTTATTTTTTACTGTCAAACACTTATGAATGTATTTCTCATGCTATTTCACCTCCCACAAGGATCCCCAGCAATGTGTATTTCTGCATATTAAAAATAGACAGTACTAATGTTTAAATAGCGTACGCCTTAGCTTTCATTGTACTGTAAGTCACTCAACAAGGCTCAGACATGACCTGTTTCCAAACACTGTTGATCAAACCATGTCATTATGCCTTGAATTAATATGTGGGAAGATCTATCAATCACATCAGTTTGGCAATATCTGCTACTAGATTGCCTTGACTTTATTAGTGTTATTCTCACATTAAATCGACCTGTGAGGTCAATTATAGACTAGTTCTGTTTCTAACCTCATGTATCAACCCGGTGGCGGTTGTTTGCATTTTCAATACTCATGTGCTACATTAATTATCTGACTTTTCTGATCCAACATAATCTGTAATCTTAAACTCAAGGTACAGAACCAAACATCGCTTAGAAATTAACTGTTATAAAACAAAAAGTACTCAGCATAAGAAAACATGCCAACAAATGTTTTAATCACACCTACATGTCAATAGCTATCAATACTTTCAGCTGCAATTAGTTTAAGACAAAATTTGATTATTTGCTGTTCCAGTTACAAGTACTTGTAAATCGTTAAAGCACATTAGCAAAGCACAAGATATACTAATACAAGTAAGTAAGAACCCACTCAAGCATTAAATTAAAATGAGTTCTCTACTACCACATCAACACTTAACAGCACACAAGAAAAACAGTTTATGTATGTTTACCTCTTTAAGTTGTCCATTTTAAGAGCAGCATTCTGGGAAGCAAGAAACAAAGAAAAATGCAAGTTACATGCTGTTATGTGTGGGGAAGTACGTATTTTGTGGTGAGAAAATTAAAGCATTATTGCACAAACTAAAGACTGTAAATGCAAACTGGGGTGCACTCTAGAAAGATAGGCTAAAATGAGAAAACATTTCAGGAATACTAGAATGTATTAATTATTTTATATTTCCTTAGAAACGTTTTTTTTTTTTGGTGTGCTCTTTTGTTCCTATATTTTCTTGAAATATCAGCATAAAAACTGTAGTGTACTGTGTATCTATTAGGAGTAATTGAGAAAACATACATCATCTCTATTTTTTCTCTTTCCTGAAATCCTTTAATATATTTGAAGTGTCTTACCTTGCTCACGCCATTGTTTGAGCAACTTCCTAACCATTTCGCCAACAAGGTATGCAATACCTATATTTTCATTGATTTGACGCCTCTAATAACCACTCTCACTAGAAAGAAGCTGATGTAGTGTTGTCAAGTCAATGTGTTATAAACATTGCCATCTTTATCTGATGATATCTGCTCTTTCTCCAGCAAAATGTCATCGTTGCAGTCATCATCAAGTGCCGTGCCGGCTGGCGTAGGCGTTCATGGCTCTCCATAGATCTCGGTCTTTGGTTTTCTGGATCAACTCTGCTGTGATATTCCTCCATGCCACCGTCTCAATCCATCCAGCATCACTTCTCTTGGTCTACCTCTGCCCCTCTTCCCCTCGATCTTTCCAGTTGTTACGATGTTCTCCAATGCCTCTCTTCTCATCACATGACCGAGGAAAGCTGTTTGTCTCTGTCTTATTGTTGTATATAATGTTCTAGTTTCGTTAGCCTGTTTCAGGCAGTCGTCGTTAGTTACTCTGGCAGTCCAAGGAATTCGCAACATTCGTCTCAGGAACCACATCTCTGTTGCTTCTAATTTCTTCTTAATTTGTTCATTTACATTCCAAGATTCACTGCCATAAAGCAAAACTGGTTCTACATAGCATTTCAGCACTCTCTTTCTTACATTCAGTGATAGTGACTTATTGCATAAGATACTCTTCATTTCTGAAATGCGGCTTTTGCCTGCCCTATTCTGCTCCTAATCTCTGTTGTACATCTTCCATCTGATGTTATAAATGCCCCTAGGTATCTAAAATTATCAACTTGGTAAGGATTTTCCCTTCTATTTCTATGTCACATTTTGGTGTCACCATTTTCTTTGATATTACCATTGTTACTGTTTTCTTGATATTCAAGGAGAGTCCTTTCCTTGCACTCTCTGTTACTACGTCTAATAATTGTTGTAGGTCTGTTGAATTATCCGCCACCAATACTGTGTCATCTGCATAGCGTATATTATTTATATTATAACCTCCAACTAGTATTCCTGGCATCTCTTTGATCTCTCTCATTTTTTCTTCGCTATACAGGGAGAAAAGACCTGGTGACAAGACACACCCTTGTCGTACTCCTAGCTTTATCTGTTCGTAACTACCCTCTTTATTTCCCATTTTAATTGCTGCTACTAGGTTCCAGTAAATATCTTTATTATTCTTAAATCTTTTCCATCAGTGTTGATATCTTCCAATATCTTCGTTGCAGTAGTCACGTTAATTCAAAAGACAAAATAACAAGGTTAGTTGAAATATAGTATAATTCTTTCCAAGCCGCAAGTGTCCACTCTGATATCTGAGAGTTGGGTGATGCATACAGCCACCTAGAGTATACATAAGATTACCATTGCATTCTATTTACAATGAACAGCATCTTTCATCTGCTTATTGACTAGATAGGTCTTGACTTCAGGAATTCCCCGGGAAGGTTAACCCGGTCAACAAATGCCCGCAGAAGTCGGATGTGTCGGCCTAACGGCGCAAGAACGCAAACTCTGCTGTAAACAGGCACAACGCAATCACATCCGGAAAAAAACTCCGGATGAACGAAGAAGAAGAAGAAGACTTCAGGAATTAAAACCAGATCAGATGCGATTTTCAATTCTTTCTGGATAGATGGCATCTAACGATACCAAAATGAGTAACAACCAAGCTTAATGTCAAAACAAATTGAAGATCATGAGGTGAAAATGTGTTTTGAAACAATGTCTGATTAGTAAAATATGGCACATTCAATCTAGCATTATTTTCACTGTCAAATTGTGACCAAAACTTCAGACTTTCAATGGAGTTTTCTTTCTGCATAGAAAATTTTGTATTTTTAAGAATACACACCCGACTTTAAGTGTGCGAAAATTAGTAATGATATGTGCACATCATATGATAGATTTTACGCACTAGAAGGTAAAATACGGGCAAAAGGAAAAGACGCAAAAGCTTTTATAAGACAGGCACGCATAGATCTATAAATGCAGAAATAGATGAAATAGCAGAAAGTGCCACAAGACAGACTATGAAATGATCAGGAAGTTTCACGAACAGCCTTATATTATGATTTGACTCTTACAAACATGTATCATCACTAGTATACAGAAGAGAGAAAATATAACATGATTAATATGGCATTGAAAGAAAAAAAAAAAAAAAAACACAAATGCACTAAGTTTTATATTGTGTGTCTATTATTAGACATGTCCATTACTTGTTTTTAAAGTAGTGCTATAAATGTTTTTGTTGTTTATGGTTTTCTGTTTTCGTGAAATCAGAATAATAAGCACGCCATTATACATAACTGATGCAAAGAAAACCTTTCAACACCACAAATTCCAGACAATCAAAACATACCTCAGGTGGTAGAAGCTGTACAACCGTGTCTCCAATAGCATTAACACACCCAACTTCATTTGGATCATCCAAGGGGCGCAGCCGACAGTATACCTGTGACATGCAGAGTACACAAAGTTTGAGTAGGATTCTACAGTACATGTTTCTTTTAGTTTTATTCATGAACAACTCTTAGTAACAACCCATTATAGCCAAATCATATATTCTGTCACTATGATTTGTTATTTACAGGTTAAAAAAAGCTTTACCCCCCAAAAATTGCTTCATCCTATAATTTCTAAAAGAAAACAGCTGTGATAATTTGATCAATCCTTTTGTAAATTTTCAGGTGAAAATAGCTTTACAATAATTCTAACATTAAGCCATGGGAGGCAGAGGTGTTTCGAAGGCACCAGGGCCGGGTTTCTATATTGGTCAAGACCTACTAATAGTCCTAGTCGTGCATCCAGGGCAACAGGTCCCTTCGGGGTCCTGGCTAATGTAGTAGGATCGCTGATTCTTCCGAAGTCAAAGAGTATCTGCCTGCACGGCGAAGAACCACCAGTCTGCACACAATAAGCCAGACATGGGACAACGGACACTCACGCAAACCTCAGTCCGGTATGACATCACACTGATGTTGGATAACAGGATGTCTTCATCCGACATACAGGACTTCACGCTAGAGTTCACAGCCAGCGAGCGCAAGCAAGCAACTAGAAGCCATTACTGAGTAGTAAAACCAAACATGTCCTAAAGCAGGAACCTACAGGCATGTGATGTGATAGGGCTATGACATTTTTTAGGCCTGAATTACCTGTGAAATAGGTGGCCAGTCTGGCACTTGCTTAGCATACACGAACATTATGAGATGGGGTAGCCAACATGTGCCCAGAGCTGTATCTTCTCTTAATCTCTCCAGAATCAACCGCAATTTTTTCTGCTGGGAAATAGACCCTAAACAAACTTACGTCAAGTCGTCCGATCTTTTGCTAGTTAGTTAGTCGTAGTTCCAACCTCATAGCAACGGGTTGTCCCATTATGCTCCGTTCCTGTGCCAGTGAATATCGCACAAAAAGCTCCTCACTGCCCAATGTGAAAAGTGGAAAAGGCAGGAGTCTCGACAAACAACAGCCCGCACAGATACACTGTACATAATGCCGCCGCCAGAATGTCAAAACAATAGTCCCCAACGAAACACCCAGTTCATCTCTGATGGAATCGGCAGTCATTTTCCCATCTGGATGTTTTCCCAGATGTTCATCCACACAGTCCACGAAAATACAGTTCATTGTCGATGGCAGTGGCAAAAACCGGTCAACTCTGGGACATAGCCATCTACCATCGCTCCGAACATGCATCTTTTGCTACCTACCGCAATGTCATAGCCATATCTCTGATTCTGTTTTGCTTACCCTGTGGGTTCCAACAAAGGGACTGTTTGATTAAACTATACTTTTTTTCCCAAAGAGTGTCCTACTGAAAATCACTTCTTGATTCACTAGAATCTTGTCATTTCCATAAACTCTGTATTAGTGATTTTTCATACAATTTTGGTTCCTCTTTTCTGCGAACACACCAGTTAGTGAGTATCAGTAGTTTATCATTTTCATTTCATATTTTTGATCAATACAATAGCACCGATTTAATATTAGAGTTAAATATTCTAAGTTTGGTATCAAGGTTTAATTTCTTGTGACTTTCACAATTCTCTTATCATGACAGCTCTTCTACTTTTGTATTCTTATTTTAAATATTAAATCTCTATCTGCTCCCCCATCTTTGTCTATATTTCTACCTGCAAGGGTGTATGATTCCATTCCTGGTTTCACCAAGGAAGATCAAGTTTTATTGCTTGATTTATTATCTTTGTCTTTTCTCTATGAATTTTCAGCCCTAATTATAGTGACCTCCAATCAGGTGTGTTTAGTTTATCTTTTAAGCTACTGCCATCAGTCTTCCATGCACACCTCATCTACTAATTTTTGCAAGACCCAATGTGTAGAGACTGACCATAAATTTCTCCTTAGTTTTTTGGTTTCTGAGGTATCCTAAAATGGTGGTCAGTATGGTCGATTGGATAAGAGAGCCTGTTCTTAAACTTCCAATGCACTGATGCCGAGGTAGTGAGTTCAATCCCTGCACCGGTCAATTGGACTAAGATGTTGACTTCTCATCCTTGACTTGGGAACATGAATTACAAGTACCTCAGAAGTCAGATGGGTTTGCCTGATGGCGAGGGACACTGGTAATATGGAAAGCTTATCCACATGCAAAAATCATTCCAGTGCACTAGAATAGTCACACACGTAAGGACTAAGCTTGAGTTCAAAGCGAGCGAACGCAAAAACTAATGTGTATAAGATGTTACAGTTGGCTGTACTTTGGACACAATGCAACAAGGCAAATTTTCCAAGAACAAGAGGTATTTCTACCTCATTTCAGTTTCTAAAAGCAAGACTATAAACTGGCTTGCTTGGAATTTCTCATTAAAAGCAAACATGTAATACTGTCTTACCTCCACTGGCTCAGACTGGCGTGGTGAGGCATTTCGTTTTCGTCCAGGTTTACCTTTCCTATGAAAGAAATAATAAATTGGTTAAACAAGCAGCGCAAGAAAATTGAATTAAATTATATTAAAGATACAAACAGATGCACAGACAAACATCATTGAGCTCATGGAAAAAAAAAGAGTAAATACAGGGTGTCTGAAATAAACAAAAAAAAAGGAGAGATTATTATTGGAGGAAGGTGCTATAATGAAGAGGTGGGATGAGTATGTAAGAGAATTATATGATGGAGAAAGGGAAGAATTAACAGAATTAAGTAACTTAAAGGTCCATGGGGAGGGTAGTGTCGCTGATACTGTCAAACATATGAAGAAAGGAAAAACAGGTGGGCCAGATGGAATCACAATAGAAGAATTAGAAGTACTGGGAGAATTTGGAGTAGATATATTAACCAAAATGTTGAATTATTTTTATAGTAATGAATATTTACCGAGTGATATGCTGAAATCGGTATTTATAGCTATACTAAAAAGACCAATGCAACTGAATGCGAAGATTTCTGTACAATTAACAATTAACCTCATAAACCAAGTCACTAAGCTTCTACTCAGAATTACAACAAGAAGAACAAGAAAGGAAACAGAAATGGAAATTGGTGAAGTACAGTATGGATTTGTGGAAGGAAAGGGTACAAACAATGCAATATATACAATAAGAACACTAATAGAAAGATCAATAGAGACACAGAAAGACATATATTTGTGCTGCATAGATTACATCAAGGCATTTGATAAAGTTAAACATGATTACCTGATTAAACTGTTAAAAATCAACATTGGTGGGAAAGTTCTCAGAATAATAAAGAATATTTACTGGAACCAAGAGATTAAGAACAGAATAGGGCAAGCAAAAGCTGCATTTCAGAAAATGAAAAGTACCTTATGCAATAAATCACTATCACTGAATGTAAGAGAGTACTTAAATGCTATATAGAACCAGTTTTGCTGTATGGCAGTGAATCTTGGAATGTAAATGAACAAATTAGGAAGAACTTAGAAGCAACAGAGATGTGGTTCCTGAGACGAATATTGCAAATGCCTTGGAGTGCTGGAGTAACTAACAACAATTGCCTGAAAGAGGCTAATGAAACTACAACATTATATACAACAATAAGAACAAGACAAACAGCTTTTTTTAGTCATGTGATGAGAAGAGAGACATTGGAGAACATTGTGACGACTGGAAAGACTGGGAGGAGAGGCCGACCAAGAGAAATTATGCTGAATGGATTGAGACGGTGTGTTGGAAGAATATCATCAGTACAGTTGATCCAGAACATCAAAGACCAAATATATGGAGAGACATTAATGCCTATTCCAGCTGGCAGGGCATGTGATGATGATGGTGACGATGATAGAAAGAAATTAGAATGCTATAAAGTGTATTAAATATGTTGTGTTTTCTAGGAGCTCTAATTTTATCCTGGCTTCAATAGTTTTTGTATTTCCAAAAAAAAAAAAATTTTTATTTATGAATAAATTTGAATAATGAAGACACAAACAATAGATTGCACGATTTATTGTCTGGCATATTTCACTGCATCTCGTCAGGTACATACTGCAGATATCACACAACATAAAGTGAAATAACTAGATAATCCTTCAATCTGAAATACACACATATTTGCACATTAATGTCGATTGTCTACCACAGTAATTTTAAATTGACTAACATGTCTTTCTGCTTGCACAAGGCCGGCTTACGCAGGTTGATCACTATGGCTTCAACAAACCTTAACAACCGACTATTCTGTGTATTGAACAACACACGGAAGGCACTGTCTCTTTCAACCACATGACCACTCTCGAGCACATGTCTCGCGACCGATGAAGCAGGACTGTTCCGGTGTGTTGGCCTGCCTAGGCTACCATCTTCTGTGTGTAGTATCTTGTCCACCCAGTTCGGAATGTTTTCCCAAACACCCTGTTATGTAACTGTCGCGCTGTTCTACCTATGTAGATGGCCTCGCACCTGCATGTCTCATCTGATCGTGTTCCTCTTGTACCTTGCGGTGTCGAGGTGAAGTATAAACTTCGTGAGAGTGCCCGGTTATGGGCTTCGTATATCGACATTCCCATGGATTCTGCTATTCCCTCCGTTCAACATTTACGTGGTCGGCCTCTTCCTCTGTTTTCATCTGGTCTGTACATCATTGCTTGTTGTGGCATGCTGTTGACTGGTAACCTACTTGCATGACCAAACCATTTGACTTGCTGCTTTCTAATAAAATCTAGTGCTGCTTTAACCCCCACTTTTGTCCTGATTTCTTCATTTCTGATCTTATCTCTTCTTGATACGTTGAGTATTCTTCTCAGGAACCTCATTTCTGTTGTTGTGATTTTTCTTTTCTCTTTTCTGTCATTGTCCAGGTTTGGCATTGGTAGCACAGAGTTGGTAGGAAGATTGTGTTGTAAAGTGCTTTCTTAGTAGTTATTGATACATGTTTGTTCTTTAGTATTGGTGCCATTTGTCCAATGAGTTGATTTGCCTTATTGCACCTATTTTCGATCTCGTCTTCTGATCTGCCATTTGATGATATTATACTTCCTAGGTACTTGAAACTTTACTTGTTTCAAGGGATGTTCGTTTAGGTGAATTGTTGCTGTTTGTTCTTCTTTAGTTATAGTCATTACCTCTGTTTTGCTTGTGCTAATTTTCATGTTATGTTCCCTACACATTTCGTTTAGACTATTCATGTGGTCTTGTAATTCAGTTTCTGATTTTGCTATTAGTGCTTGATCGTCTGCAAACAGAAGTTCTCTAATGGTTAGATTTGCAGATGGTTCTTCTTCTGTGTTCTCGACATGCCGTATTCTTGCTGTCTCTGCTTGGCTGGTTTCTTTACATATGTTGTCTATATATGTTATGAAAAGAGAGGGGACAGGACACAACCTTGTCGTACTCCAGATCTTATGGTGACGGGTTCTGAGTGTCCTCCAGTTGCTCTCACTATGCATTCACTGTTGTTGTATAAACTTCTACATAGGTTTGTTAGATGTGTACTCACTCCATATTGTTTAAGGATTTCCCACAGCTTGTTTCTATCTACCCTATCGAAAGCCTTTTCTTGGTCGACAAAGGCTAAGTAGAGTGTTTCATTGAATTTGATTGATTTTTCTATAAGTTGTCTAAGAGCTAAGAGCAAAAATGGAGTCTGAGCATTCTTTGTTTTTCCTAAATCCAAGTTGCGTTTCGCTTAGCTGGGGTTCTAAAGTAGTTCTTAATCTTTTTTCAAGAATTTTGCAAAATATTTTCCCAGTGTGACTCAACAGTCATACCTGCATGTAAATTGGTAAATACAATTCGATTTGGTGTACAAAGCTACAGGTTCTTTAACTGCTGGGGTGGGGATCGGTGTGGTTTTGTACCTGATAACCGTAGTTGCAGCATAGAATGTTCACCTGACTGCTGTGATGAGCCGGTCCTGCAAACGTTGCATTTTGTCATCTCCTCGGAAGGTTAACCGGATGAAAACCTTGAGTTTAGGGACTGTAGTTTCTTCTGGTTTAAGTTTGGGCTGTTGGCAGTGGCGCTTTATAAATCCTGTGGAGTACCCATTCAGGTTTAAGGCATTCTTCAGTTTCAAATTCTTCTGACAGTGTGTCCTGGGTGCATATCTTCTAGCACGGTCAAACAAGGTCCGTACTAAGCCCCGTTTGTACTGGACAGGTGCGAAACTCTGAAAATTTAAATATTGGCCAGTCCATGTTTCTTTATGGTACACTGATCTCTGAATTGTGCCGTCTGCTCTACATCTCATTAGGATATCTAGAAACGGCAACACATAGAGGGTGTAATAACAGGGTGTTGGAACACATTCCGAACTGGGTGGACAAGATACTACACACAGAAGATGGTAGCCTAGGCAGGCCGACACACCGGAACAGTCCTGCTTCATCGGTCACGAGACACATGCTCGAGAGTAGTCATGTGAATGAAAGAGACAGTGCCTTCCGTGTGTTGTTCAACACACAGAATAGTCGGTTGTTAAGGTTTGCTGAAGCCATAGTGATCAACCTGCGTAAGCCGGCCTTGTGCAAGCAGAAAGTCATGTTAGTCAGTTTAAATTACCGTGGTAGACAATCAACATTACTGTGTGAATATGTGTGTATTTCAGATTGAAGGATTTATCTAGTTATTTCACTTTATGTTGTGTGATTTTTGCAGTATGTACCTGATGAGATGTAGCGAAATATGCCAGGCAATAAATCATGCAATCTATTGTTTGTGTCTTCGTTATTCAAATTCACTAAGGGAAAACGTTTTGAATTTATGAATAAATTGTCACTATATCTGGGCTTCCAAGTCAATTCAGCATAAAATGTGTACCAGGAAATGTGGGAAGTTAGCACGGCCGCTATGCTACTGACCACATCACCTGTTGAACGCTGATTATCCATAAAATGTTGGGGCTAGCACCATACACCAAATATCTTTCAAGGTATGTAAGTGTCATTTCTACTTCAATGACTCAAGCAAAAAGAAATGTGTGAACATCACAAGGAAACAATTAGCACAATTAGTGCGGTTCCTATGTAAGTTTCATTAGCATTGCAGTCAACAAAATTCTTAATAGCTCATTTTTATGCAACAATATTCCCATTTTTAATTCATTATCTTATGTATTTCAATATTATTATTAGCAAATAGGTACATAGTTAATAGAAGACAGGTCATTAAGTAATGATTCAAACAGTCTAGAGCGCATGTTTCAAATATATGTCTCGTGCTGCACAGCGCCTTACAAGCTGAGTGTGTGATAATGTGGGCGTGTTCTATGACAACTTGGCGGCAAGTCAGCAATCACAACTTCTGTTGATATTTTTTTTGCGCTCTCTCATTTGAACACAAGCGGAGTCCATATACACTATTTCTAGTAGCACTAGACTGAATTGTATATATGGATTAGCTTTCCCTATTACCACTGTCCCTCGTCAGCAGGCAAATCCACTCCAACTTCAGAGATACTTGTAATTTACATCACCCAGTCAAGGCCGAGAAGCCAACATTTTAGTCCAACTGACCAGTGTAAGGGTTTAATCCCCTACCTCAGCATCTGCACATCAGATGTTTAAGAACAAGTGCTCTTATCCACTCTGCCATGCTGACCGCCCTATGTTGATATGATACTATGGTACTGGGTGCGCCCTGCTTATGACTTATACTTATGGTGTTGAACTTCACTACTGTGTACTGAACCTCACTTTCATAACAGACTGCGCCTGTAGAGACCAAAAGGGGACAGTCCACAAGCATGCGTCTTGACTGAATACAGCATGGCTGTAAATTATTGGGTACATCACCCAGAAAAATGGAACTGCTTTCAACAAAGCATAAAGAGCTATAATGCTAAGGACTAAATAATATGTTTTTTTAATGTTGCTTATCCCTTACAGGATGTTGCGGTCAACACCAGCAATTTTCAGCTGCTGTTGATGTACTAGGCAAGTTTTTACGTTCAGTTGTTTTCCATTGCTTTCTGAACGACCGGCTCCCATACCAACACGTTATAACAACGCGACATGGTCTGCTGCACAAATCGGTCACAGCTGCGTTTCAAGCGCCTGGTAAGCGGCTCACGAACTGCATTCGCAAGCCTTTGGCCATGGAGACCGGTAATAATATGTTAAGGAAACAATATGCTATTGTTAAAACTACCAAAACCATGTACAATAATGTCAAAAAGATACTGTACACAGCAAATAGGCAAGAAGTGGTAATTTTACTGTGTATATGATAGATTCAGAAGCAGCTGTTGAGTGTCTTCTACACTGTCTTGCTTAGCTAATTTTTATTTTAATCATCACAGAAAACGTGAAAGATATATATATATATTATGATATTCATGATAGCTTCTTTTAAAATTGCTAAACGTGTGGCCATCCAAAATGAACTGAAAATATATACTATATCACATGATTCCGCATTAATTTTACTGCAGGAGATAATCTACTGTGTTTTGCCATTTTTTAACCAACTACCCAAAAAATAAACGTGACACATGTATTGTGACATTCAGTTTAGTTTATTTCATGTCCACTTTTACCCAGCTTGATCACTGTCAGCACCATTTTAATTCACTAGACTACTAAAGATGAAGCTTTCCGAAGTAGTAATAAGTAATAAGTATCTGACGTAAACTAAACTTAAAATTTCTTTTATATTTATTTTACTTTTACTGCACACGATATAAAATAAATCGGAATGTGTCTTACAGAATAAAGGTAAAACATACATTATGATATTCAGATAATTTCATGTCCACCTGTTCGGCAAACAATGTTTGCAGCTTAATCACTGTCCCGGACAGTGTCCGCTGTTTGTTTAATAATTCACTTTAAAATATGTATCTTCCTGAAATAAAGTTAAAAAAAGACAATTTCTGTCGGTCTTTACACTCTTTACTCTTTAGACTTGAGAGATCAGATATTTAAACGTTAAGCAAACGAAACTAAATCAAAATATATTTATACTTACTGAGACTTCATTTTGAAAAGGTTAGAATAATTCTTCTGGTGTAGCTTTCCAGGTGTATACAAATCCGCATAAGGAAGTCGGAGCGTTGAATAACAAATCCACCGAAAATAAAACTTTCTCAAACAACTGACGACTGTCTACAGAAACAAGGCTGCGACAAACATCCGGTTTTTGAATTTCGTGCTGGCTTCCACCAATGGTTTGTCACCAATCACTGGCCTGTTCTCCGTGTTATGTCGTATTCGCAACTTATCATTTTAATTGTTGCCTAACGACTTAAATGCAACATTTTTAATGCCTTGGCTTCACAAAGATTTGGTAGTGTAAATTGATTAAATAAAAAGGACATTTACAATAATAAAATATGCTAAATATGTTTCTCAGCAAAAGTTTTCCTTGACATCATCATCATAATTATGCGCTGTCGACAAGCGTGGGCGATCGTGGTTCGCTATCTCAATCTCAAACGATCACCAGTATTGATTCAGGTTTGCATTCTTGTCCCGTTTATGCAATGTGGTCAAGCCATCCAGATATTTAGTTCTTTGCCCTCCTCTTGCTGTGTTCCGAACAAGTTTGCCAGCTGCCACTATTTTGCAAGTGTATTTCTCCCCATAATGTAGCTACAAAGTCTTGAATACGCCTAATTTATCCAATAAATGTACGGTTTTCATTTGAGTTTTGAAGGAAACGCATTCATATTTCTGTCTGTCATTCATTTGTATTCTTTGCATGTTCTTCTGAGACCACATTTTCAATGCCATTATAAATGTCTCACCTCGTCTAATGTTTCACATGCATGCAACAGCATATGTTAGATACAGGATGTGAGCAGCCGCGTTGGCGTAGTGGCTTACGCTTACCTGCTGACCCAGTGATCATGGGTTCCAATCCACATTGGGACAGAATTTTAAATTTGACTTGACTCCCAGGTCAGCCCATACAAAAGTGGGTACAAGGAAATGTCTTGGGAGCAAAAGGCGCCAACGTGATAATGACCATATCATCCCCCCTTCGCCTTTCTAAGGAAAATGCACAGAAAACCATGGACGAACAAAAACAACGGACAGTCTGTCAATAACTTAGACCATTAAATTTATTAGAGAAGGAGACCGGCCGGGTGAGCGTCCAACCTTGCATAAGTACGCCATGGCTCAGGCATTCATCACTTCTGCAGCAAAAGTCCAGCTTCTGGCCTTCTCGTGGCAGAACTGTTTTAACTTACAGGAAAAAGGGCGGCGGCGAGTCACTGGCGCCGAGAAATAACCAGAAAGTTCTAGATGTGTATGCACGTACATGCATGCGCAGACACGTGTGTGCGTGCCTACACAACTAAACTCGAGTAAGACCACAGTCAGCTCTAGTAAAGGAAAGGTGCTGAAGACGGAGGCAACCAGCCAGGAGGCACACCACAGAAATCAGGATGCCACGCAATTACGCATAATGAATATGTCGACTACTGCTAAATGTTATGGTGCTCTTCCTGCTTTGGACCCCAAGGTAAGTGCAGTACCGGGCCCTATGACTCGAAATGGTCCAACCACAACTACTGGAGGTCCATCTTACATGTCTGTGGAGCCAGGGGACCTGAGAATAGAGCGTCTGGCCATAACAAACAAAGACTAAAAATAATGCACTAGAATGCGGATGGAGTCAACAACAACAAAAAATAGAATTAGAAAACATCTTGGACCAAGAAAAAGTAAGCGTATGTTGCTTGCAAGAAACTCATTTCAACGAAAATATAGCCTTCAAACTCAGAGGCTACCAGTGTTACCGATCTGACCGAAAGGACAGGTGAAAGGATGGGATACTGACGCTTGTAAAAAATAACATCACTGCTTCCCAAATTGAAGTTCACATGGAAGGGGCTGAGTATCAGACTCTTAAACTTAAGACAGGCAATACAGACCTACATATTATTAATTACTACTGTCCAAGTGACCGCCCACAGGCACTGGACACACTACCGTTAAAAGAAAAAAAACATGATTGTGTGTGGCGATTTCAACAGCCACTCGCAGAGCTGGGGCTATGATCACATGGACCAGAGAGGAGAAAGATTGGAAGACTGGCAGGATGAAAATATAATAATCTTGATTAACAAGCCGTCCGACCCACATACTTTCTACTCGAGATCATAGCACACTACAACTACACCTGCCCTGGCTTTCATTCACCAGACTTGGAATGGAACATTTCACGAACTGTTGGGAAACAACTTGGTGGCAGTGACCATCGGCCAGTCTTTCTAACGTAGAAAATAAACTTTTAAGTGGAGGCAGCTCCCTCTCGAGGTGTAATTGCAAGAAAGCGGTCTGGGCAATGTATTAGCATCGCACCAGCATACTGGTTATAAACCTGAACATTGAGAAATACATAAATAAAGTAGTTGAAGAGTTTGGGAAATGCATACTACAGACAGCACGAGAAACAGTACCAAGAGGATCCCGTAAGCAATATAAACCCCACTGGAGTAGTGAACTGGAACAGTTGCATAATGATGTGGAGGTGTGTAGAAAGCAAGCAGAGGCCAAGCCCGGCCAAGAGCACCACAATAATTACCAGCACGCAAAAGTCAAATTTCAAAGGGCCAAGCTGCTCGACGGAAAAGCTGGCAGGAGAAAACAGAGTCACTGAACTTTGAAAGAGACACAGGGAAGTTGTGGAAGCTAATAAAGCAACTTAATGATGAGGGCACAGGGAGAAACTCAAAAATGGCACTACATAAAGATGGAAACATCTTAACAGGAAAGCAAGCAGCTGATCATTTTGCGGACTCATTCACACAAGTTAACATTATCGACATTAGTCCCGAGAAACAACAAGAGATTCGAGAGAAATGGCAAAACACAGGACAGAAGGAAATACTACAGGAGGTTCTGGAGGCACCTATCACAATCAGCGAACTGGAGAAAGCCATATAAAAACTGAACATGAGAAAGTCACGAGGAGCTGATGGTATCTCCAATGAAATGATCAGGAACATAGGAAAGGCTAAAGCAAAGCTGTTGCAGATCTTCATTAATAGCTGGACTCTAGGGAGTGTTCCACAAGCCTGGGGAGAAGCAATCATGATATCCCTCCTAAAATCAGGGAAAGATAGTTCCATTGCCCCAGCTACAGACCAATTAGCTTCACCAGCCTCTGCAAAACAATGGAGCAAAACAATGGAGCGCATCATCAATCACAGACTGCAGTGGTACATTGAAAGTAAAAACATCCTTGTGCCACAGCAGGCTGGCTTTAGGCAGTGCTACTCTACGGAAGATCAGACAACCTACCTCTCTCAAGAAACTGATGATGCATTCCAAGAAAAGAAGCTGGTGCTTGCTGCATGGATAGATCTGAAGAAAGCCTTTGACAAAGTCTGGAAAGTAGGTCTGATGAAGAAACTGAGAAACTGTAAAGTCAATGGGAGAATTTACAAATGAGTGAAAGCATACTTACACAACAGAAAAGCCCGAGTCCAGATAGACGGACTCAAGAGCAAGAAAGTACTACTGCGCCACGGTGTTCCCAGGGCGGAGTCTTGTCCCCCACACTTTTTCTAATCTTCATCAATGACCGTGTCACTAATCTACCGCATGGATGTAAAGCGGTAATGTACGCTGATGGCCTGGTTCTATGGAACACAAATGAACATGCATCAGTAGCCACCAGATTTCTACAAAGAGCTGTAGATACATCTGTTGCATGGGCAAATAGATGGTGTGTCAGCATAAACACTGACAAGTGCAGCACCATGCTATTTACCCTCTCTCCAAAACAAAAAGCAGAGATCATCCAGATTAATGGGACACCCTAAGAGAAAATAAAAAACCAAAATACCTTGGTGTAACATTTGATGGCAGGCTGACATGGAGAAAGCACATCAACAAAGCAGTAGCAAAAGCCGGAATGAAAATAGCCATCCTGAGAAAGTTAAGTGGAACCACCTGGGGAGCCAGTGGGAAAATACTTAGCAAAGTTTATCAACAAAGCATACGACCACGCCTGGAATACGGATCAACTGCATGGTGTTCGGCATCAAAAACCACACTACAAGAGCTGGACAAGGTGCAAAATCAAGCATTTAAAATCACCACAGGAGGGATGAAATCAACCCTTATAGTGGAAATGGAGAAAATGGGGAGGATACAAGCACCGAGAGAGTGCAGAAATACGAAACGCTAATACAAGCAGAAAAGTTTCTCAGCTTGCCAGGCCATCCTATGAAGAACATATTTGGGGCGGTTGAAAAGAAGTAGTTTTATCCACCAGGTCAAACGACTCTGCAGAGAAACCATCGATCTGCCCACAGTTGGTATTCCCCTGACAACTATTCCAGAGCGAACTCCATGGAAAGATGAACATAGACTATCACTACAAGTCCAGACAAAAGTGAGAGGAATATCTGACAAGGAAGAACAGAACGGCGTACAACGCAGAACAGCCACTCTCAGCTTCCTTGAAGAAGAACACTCACAGGACCTCTCGATCCGAGCCTACACAGATGGGTCAGCACAAAATGCTGTTTGAAATGGAGGAGCGGGAATGTATACAGAATACCTAAATAATACTAGGGACACGGCCAAAGTACCAACAGGAAAGTACTGCCACAACTATGATGCTGAAATTGATGCAATCAAGATAGCAACAGAAACATTACTAAATACCAGCCATGGTACACGACCTGTGGTGCTATTGACAGATGCAACATCAGTACTCGAGGCGCTTCTGTCTGGGAAATTGCTAGTACTAAGGACACTACTTTCTGAACTTAGCAGTTAGCATAAGGTCACCATACTGTGGACACCATCCCACTGTGGAGTTCCCGGAAACGACAGAGCTGATCGATTGGCTAAGGAAGGTGCAAAAGAAGACCAGCCTGTTGTGCCCATTTCTTTTTAAATGTTGCATATCCCTTACAGCAGTGGTTCTCAACCGGTGGGGAATTCCCCCCAGGGGGGAATTTCATGGTTTCCAGGGGGGGAATGAAGACCATTTCAAGATCGTGTTAATACAAGAACCGATTACTTGACATAGTTTTTCCCTTCATACTTTACATCTATGTATGTCTCGTCCTTCTAAAATTCATTTTATAAAGTTAGTAGACCCATAATCGGTCTCTGTGGCTGAAGGGCTTGCGAACGCGGTTTGTGAGCCCGTATACCCGGGTTCGAAACACGGCGGTGCTCGTATTTTCGAAAAAGGTATAGAGACCGGTCGTTCAGAAAGCAATGGCAAACTACTGAACGTAACACTTGCCTAGTACATCAACAGCAGCTGAAAATGCTGGTGTTGACTGCAACGTCCCGTAAGGGATACGCAACAAAAAAGACCCACAAATCATGTTTTATGTGGATGTCTAGACTTGTTTTAGTATATGCTATTACATTTGCCTTCCACTTTTACGTATACTGTGTAGGGGTGAGGGGATTTATAGATAGGAAATATGAAAGGGGGGGAATGACGTTCTGAAAATATGGTGAAAGGGGGAACGGGCCAAATTTTGATAGTAAGGGGGGGGAATGGCGTTCTAAAAATATGGTGATGGGGGGAATGGGCCAAAAAAGGTTGAGAACCACTGCCTTACAGGGATATGTAAGGGATATTTTTTGCCGTCTCCCTGGCCTAGGGGTTAACGTCTTTCTCCGTAATCCCGTTTATTCTCGTGAGTAACTAACCTGCGCGAGAATCGGTAGCGGTTCTCGCCGCGTTGCTAACTTACGGGGCATGTGACCCGGCCGCTCAGAAAGCAATGGCAAACTACTGAGCGTAATCTTGCCTAGTACATCAAGAGCAGCTGAAAAATGCTGATGCTGACTGCAACGTCCTGTAAGTAAGGCTATTCAAATTTTTAAAAAAATCCCTTACAGGACGTTGCAGTTACCACCATCATTTTTCAGCTGTTGTTAATGTACTAGGCAAATTTTACGTTCAGTAGTTTGCCATTGATTTCTGAACGACCGGTTTCACATACCCCAGTAAGTTACCAGCGCGGCGCTAACCGCTGCCGATTCTCGCAGCTGCTGTTTTTCCCACTTGGATAAACGAGATTACGAACAGTGTCGTTAACCCCTTGGCCAGTGAGATCGGCCACTGCATACCACCAAAAGAAAACAATTATCAAATCAGTCAGAAAACCACCAAAACCTGCTCAAAACGACTATCACGCTATGGACAGACCTGAACAAGTCATTATTCTGCGCCTGAGAACAGGACACAATAGATTACGCAACCACATGTTTCCAAAATTCAAGATTGGTGAATCAGCCATGTGCACATGTGGATTGGCGTTGCAGACAGCAGAGCACATAGTCCAGGGCTGCCCAAAATATAATATATCTAGGCAAACCTAGAGAGACGACAGTGGAAGATAAACTCTATGAACCTCTGAGTGAACTAAAACAGACAGTTAAATTCATACAAGAGACAATATCACGAAGTTCTTATGAGAAGTCGCTGTTCTTGATGATAAGTTTCGTGATGTGGTCGCTGTCTAGGTAACGATACTCCTGGAGTGTCAATTGAGCTATCTAACTCTCTCAGATTACAACTCACCCCCGTAATACACATCCATCAGTCAGTAAACAAGATCGATCTTGGCGCACATAGTTCTTTAATATAGAAATAACACAGACTCACGGAACATATTTATATATCCAGAAATATAGCAATCCATAGAATATCCTCCTCCCAATTCAACACGCACACATAACTGCCGTCTCAATCCAACTTCATATCAAATCCACAAGACAGGTAATCCAGCTCCTATCCACAGCTGGACCTCACACCATACACCCACACACTGGGTCTTAGTTTTCCACGAACTATATCACCCGCTCTGGGTTCAGGCCTACACTCACTACAGAACCCACTCTGGTTCAGGCCTGTCTTCACATCAAGGGAGCACAACACAACCCCAAAACTGACCCAAAGTCAGTCTGAAAACTCCCACGTTCTCGACAACCGACTCGTTCGGTATCTCCCACTCAACTCCCCGAAGTCCCTTGACTTCACACACCAATACACTATCTCTCGCCCCATCCCCCCTAGGGGTTTTTTCCTCTACCCTCACTATTTTATTTCTCAGGACTGGCTGTTTTCTCATAGCCAGGTCAGTCACTTTACTGTCTCCCACTCTCACCCATTCTTTCTCATGCCCGGTCACTCAACCTCATTGTCAATGACCCAGGCTTATGTCAGACAACATTGCAGTTATAGACATATTTCAAGCGAGCGAAAGAAGAAGAAGAAAGGAAGAAGAAGAAGAAGAAGAAGAAGAAGAAGAAGAAGAAGAAGAAGAAGAAGAGAAGAAGAAGAAGAAGAAGAAGAAGAAGAAGAAGAAGAAGAAGAAGGGCCCTTATTTTACATACGGCTGTAGGCTGTCTTGGCTTGGTCACTGTATGAGACATGAAGGTCTCATCATCATCAAGCGCCGTTTGGTGTGGGCGAACATGTTTCTTTTCGTCTTGCTATCTCCGCCACAAATCGTTTGTGCCCTGACATGGCATGTGGTTGTGTAGAACTTTATCTCGCTGCGTGCCTCTGCTCCTTTCCCCACAAATCTTTCCATTTGTCACATGTTCTAAGTTTTGCTGTTATCATAATGTTTCCTCCACCCCCCCCCCCCCCCCCTTAAAAAAAAGTATTATGAATACCTCTTTCTGATATTTGGGATAAGTTGTCTTAGTGGCACAGGCTTCTTTTTTTTTTAAAACATTTACAATTGCAAATGCCGGTGTGCGTAATGCAGGAGAAAAGAAAAAAAAAAGAAGTCAAAGAAATATTAAAATCACACAGGCATGCAAGCAGTGTTGCCATTTTGACGCTTTTCGCACTCAATTTAGTGCTTTTTCAAGTCATTTAGTGCCAAAATTTGCATTTAGCGCGGCCGCGCTAATTTGGTGCTTCACAATTTTTTTTTTTTTTTTTTGGTGCACTTTAGTGCTTTTTTGGGTGGGTAAAAATAACTTTAAAAAATCATTTTGGGGACACTAAAAGCCGATTTTGAACTGAAGCGAGGGAGTAAAACAGTCTTAGTTCATTACCGTGTAATATTCAAGTAATTTAACTCCCTTTAATACGATTTAGTTGAAGTGAGTGACTGCAACGCGCAAAGGCAATATGCAATGCGTTAAAAGATTGTGTAAACAAGAATTGATTTGAGTTGCAAAGACTAGTTGCACCCGCCACTGACAATGCATCTGCCATGACAGGTGTAAACAATGGAGTATATACAAAATTAAAATCCGTAGTTTCCTCATCTGGTACTAATTAGGTGTGTATGTCATTCCCTTCAGCTGGCAGTGTCACAGGCTGCAGCTGCTTGTCTGCCCAGGAATATAGAGTTCATGATTAGAGAAACATATAACTGGTTTTCTCACTCAAGTCTTCGCCAGGGAAAGTACAGGGAGCTTTTTCTTCTCTTCTTCTTCTTCAGCATTCCGAGCCATTGAGGTTCTTTGCTGCAAATACAATCTGTCTCCATTCGTCTCTCTGGTGGACCTTCTCTTGCCAGTCGTTGATTCCAAGTGCTTGTAGGTCTGTATGTATATTATCTCTCCACCGCCTTCTTGGTCTACCTCGGGGTCTACGGTCATTTATTTCCTGAGTGTAAGCGAGTTTTGTTTCCCTATTATCTTCCATTCTTTCTATATGCCCCAGCCATTGTAGTCTATTAGCCTCTTCTCATGTTAATTAACTTCCTTGGTATTCCAAATTCCTGCATAACATTCCATAGACTATTCCTATGGACACTATCATAAGCCTTTTTAAAATCCACAAAAATGTTATGGAGATCTCTTTTATATTCCCAATGTTTCTCGGCTATTTGTCGTAAGATAAATATCTGATCTATTGTTGATCTGTTTTGTCTAAAACCCGCCTGGTAGTCACCTAATATGTCTTCTGAATATGGTTTTAGTCTATTTAGTAATACTGCGGATAGTATCTTATAGCTTGTGGACAGTAGTGATATTCCTCTATAATTTCCACATTGGAACTTGTCTCCTTTCTTAAAGATAGGTATCAATAATGACTCTTTCCAGTCATGGGGTAATTCTTCTGTCCTCCAGATTTTATTATTAGTTCGTATAGCTTTAGATGTAATGCATGGCCACCTGCCTTTATAAATTCAGCAGCAATTCCATCAGTCCCAGTTTGCCTTATTGTTTTTAAGTCGTGTGATTACATATAGGATTTCTTCAATGTAGGTTCTTCAATTTGTGGTTCGCATGTTAGAACCTCTTCCTGTGGGAAAATGTTACTTGGAGCTTCACAATTTAGTAATTCAATAAAATATTCTTTCCATGTGTTGCACATTTCTTCATTGGTATTTATCATATTCCCATTTTTGTCTTTTAAACCATATGTGTTTTGTTGGTGCCCTCGTTTCATTGACTTCAGTACTTTAAAAACTTTCTGGATTCATTTTTCTGGTGATTAGTTTCCATATCTTTGATTATATTACTCATATATTCTCGCTTCTGCTGTCTGACTATTTTTGTAGCCTCTTTACATTCATTTCTATAATGCTCTTCCTTTTGGATGTTATTGATGTCATTTAACCATACATGTCTGGCATTCTTCTTCTTAGTGACTGCTTCTTCACATTTTTGATTGAACCATCTGTTCTTTCTATCCGTGGTTGACACACCGAGACATTCTTCTGCGGTAGATTGAAGTGTATTCTTGATGTTCAACCAAGTTTGGTCAACGCTTTCCTCCAGAGGGTTTTGCAAAGTTTCAAGTTTACATTTTATTTCATCTGTAAATTTCTCTTTGACTGTAATGTCTTGTAGTTTTTCTCTGTTATATGTTGGGTGTAATCTTTGTGAGCTTTTTGCTTTATTAAATGATGGACACATCCGCTAAAGGTTGTTCAATTAAGCCAGACACGATGGATGTCCATTCAATCTGCCATTGTCAGAATATTGCGGCAGTGGGTCGAGCTCAGAACTTATTTTGATGTAGCAAGACGCAACGAGCGCTGTTGTACAGTAGAACTTCTACATTCTATGTTTAGCTACATGAAAAACTATGTGTATCTCATATTTCCCAAGCATATTCTCGGAGAAGTTCACAGTGTGAATAAGAAATTCGAAGCAGATATACAGGATCCAACATACTGATTCTATCAGTTCAAAGATTGCTATTCCTGGGGGAAAAATAACAAAAGTGATGCTATTCAAGATTATTTAGATCCTAATCCCAATCTAGGTTATGAGTTTGAGAAAGAAATAGCAGGCTACAAGTTTCCTGATGAGAAGAAATTCGTGGAAGGTGCATCCAGTTTTTAATAGAGCTGTTGACACAGCTGCGATTACGTTTGTCCGATAATGTTCGAGTTTTGCAGTCCATGTCATGTCTTAGTGGAAGTGAATGTCTACAGCCAATGACGCCCTGTATATTGGATCTTGCTAAAATGTTTGTAGAAGATGCAGCTACTCTCACTCGCATCGATTCCCAGTGGAAAAAACTTCATCATATGCAGTGGACTCACACCTCTGACATACTTGGAATGTGGGCAGACATAGCTTCATACAGGGATGCCACCGGTGAAAATCCTTTCCAAGATCTTACATATTTAGCTTTAACTGTGCTCATTTTACCTTATTCTAATGCGGACGTGGCGCGTATTTTCAGACAGATGGAATTCATTCATTCATTCATTAAGTGGCATGTCCTTTGCAGAATCTCGCTCCCATAACAACCTTCCGGAAAACCTCTTGATCATAAGCAAGATGTTCCGCGTCTGATACACCCATCTGGAGATGGGAATTATAAAATAAAATTGCGGAATAGACTGAGCATAAAGAGTTTGACAGTTGTTTTGACTATTAGATATGGAATGAAAAGATATGGCAAATGCTGTCATGATTAAAAACTACCTAAGGATATTTTACGAAAAATTGAATCACAGGAATCATATACACGTTTCTTTCAATCATCATCATCATCATCATCATCACTGCAAGAGCAAACACAGCAGGAAATAGCTACAGAAACTGAAGGAGGAGTTGTCTGACTAGGATTTGGCAGATCTGGAATAAACTTCATTCTAATATTCAGTGATAATAATAATTATAATGTGCTACTTTATAACATTTTGAATGAATACTGCCAGTGCTTGTTTTAGTGATTTCCCAAAAATATTATTGCAATTTAGTGCTTTTTTGCTCGAGAGTAGTTCTGATTGGGATCTGGGGATCACATTTGACAGGCGCCTATCCTTCAAGGACCATGTGGAGACGGCGTGACAAGATCTCAAAAGGGACTCAATGCACTTAAAACTATGGCTGCAATGGACATAGAGCAGAGAATGCTTTTCACACTATACCAGCACTTGATCCTCTCAGTAATTGCTTGTGGATTAGATCTGCTCACTGTCTCAGAGAATCAGCTGGTGAAGTTAGAGCGCATACAGAACGAAGCTATGCGGGTAATTCTGGGATGCACTAGAGACACCCCAGTAGTGTGTATGCGTTACATCCTTGGTCTGCCGACTGTTGTTGGTAGGCTCAAGGTGATGCAGGCGAAGGCATACCTCAGAATAGCTGCAGACACAGACCACCCACTGCATGAGGCGCTGGACGCAGTTAAGGGTCAGCGACTGATAAGAGGGAAATCATGGATGGCTCAGGCGGAGGATACGATCAGACAGGTGTGCCCCTTGGACAACATTAGGCGTGGAGAGGAGTGGGTCAGAGTGCCAGCGGAGCAGTCAGACTTGTGCAGAGTTATAATCACATTAAGTCGGGAGTGCAGGGAGTGGCCAGCAGGGGCCACAGAAGTGGAAATCCAGCAACTAATTCAGGAAAATGCTCACTCGAGTGATGTGATTATCTACACAGATGGTCGGTGTCAAGAGGTGAGAGAAGTGGCTGGGGGTTCATAGCCAAAGCTAATGGTCGATATTTGGGGCAGGAGAGCTTGGCATATGATACCACAATATCCAGCTTGAGAATGGAAGTGGAGGCAGTCACTGCGGCTCTCCGCTGGATGGAGAATACGACACACACACACACACACACACACACACACACACACACACACACACACACACACACACATCGTGATTGTAACTGACTCAGAAAGCATGCTGACGAGGGTGAGGACGGGCAGACTTCGTGTGAAGTGGCTTGCTTCGCTTCGGAGGTCACGGGTGACAAGATCCGCTTGGATCTTTTCTCCGGGGCATGCCGGTGTGCTGGGAAATGAACAGGCGGACAGATTGGCTGGCTCTGCAGAACTTGGTGGAGTATTGATACATGACAAGGCAGACGTGGTTGCGGCCTTGTGGGAGCACATGCACACCTCGTGGAGCAAATGGATTACCATGGTCTGGCAAGAATGAGACAACGAGGAGTGACGAAGGGAATTGGCCGACGCTCAACGCTCAGAGGAAAGGCGAGACGGACTTATAATCAGATTGCTACTGGTACTATTAGTGTTGGAACTCTTCGCTGGCTGCTGGGGATGGGGACGGAGCACTTATGGGAATGCCCCGAATGCTGTGATGTCGATTCCTAAATCAATCAATCAATCTGATTGGGATTTGGCGGATCTGGAATAAACTTCATTGTAATATAAAGTGATACTAATAAATTATAATGTGCTACCTTGTTACATTTGTAATAAAAACAGTTGGTACTCTTTTTTTTTTTTTTTTTGGTGCTTTCCAAAATTTTTTGGTGCTTTTTAGTGCTTTTTAGGCCGATTTTGATACTTTTCATCAAAGGAGATGGCAACACTGCATGCAAGTACATCGTGAATCAGACTTATGCAGACCTGCATGTAATTACTGAGACTAAGGGACAGTGGAGAGCTGATTAAACTTATTTCGATGCCAGTTTTAGAACTGACAAACTTGATGATGATGATGATGATGATGATGATGATGATGATGATGATGATGATGATAATAATAATAATAATAATATCTTGACTATGTTACCTTGTAAGACAACTTGTTTATACAAATCAAGACAATGAGGCGGCAGCCTAACGGATAGATACACACACACGCACACACTGCAAACACTCATATATATGCAGATAACTGCCACACAGGCCGACACACAGACACATACATATGCAAAAACGTCCGTGAAGATAGACCACTAGCCATGACCTCCTATGGACAACAATCCCTTTCAAATTAATATCGAAATGTGGCTGGTTTGGTCACGTGATTATTAATTTGAGGCTGGGTTGGGCCCTATTATAGCTTCTGTTATGAGGTTGGACCGAGTAGCGGTAATGGAAAAGGACCGCTGACAGACAGACAGACAGACAGACAGACAGACAGACAGACAGACAGACAGATTTAAACTGGACCGAGTAGCGGTAATGGAAAAAGGACCACTGACAGAAGATAGACCGACCGACCGACCGACCGACCGACCGACAGACAGACAGACAGACAGACAGATTTAAACTAGTAGCCATCCCCTCCAAATCTCCATCATTCGTATAATATTTTATAACTTTTTTTTTCCAACTCAGACCGCCAATCTTCAACTGTATCCTCTTAACCTCTCTTGCCTTATCATTCCACTTATTCATGTCCAGCACCGCATGCTCACTCCCAGCTTGGCTAACAAAACTTGTCCATGTCGTCCCTAACCACAAGGGTTTATAAAGCAGACATGTCCAGGACATTAATCAATCAATCATCAATCATGTGCCATGCGGAAAGCGTGGGCGGTCATGACTCGCCATTTCCCTCGATCACCAGTGTCGTGGATCAGCTCAGTGTTCCTGTCTCGTCCATGCCATGTGGCCAAGGACATGGACAAGTAACCAACTAGGGGAAAATTATGAGATTTAGCATATAACCTTATCATCATGTCCACCCAACAATGCATGTTGGTTACATGCCATGAGGACAAGGACATTAATAGTGATTAACACTCAGTTCCTGAAGCATGACAACATCCAAGACATAAAATCAATGTCTCCAGTACCGATCCTCTCTGTCTGACACTACGGAAGTTCCAATAGCTACCCTTACATGTTTAAGTGCCATACACTCCATTTTATGGCTCTCCCATTTCTCTGCCACCTTCTCTCATCATTCCACCGGTTGCTTCTCTTCACTCTTCGCTGTAGCTGATCTCAAGCACAGAACGCCCACTTCGTAGCCCCTTCGATGATTCTTATAAATAATTCTTAGAAGTATTACAGTAATCACTGATGACGAAAACGAGAAAGCAAACTTTAGAGTAGTACGGGCGGCTGACTGGGGGGGGGGGGGGGGGGGGGGGGGGGGGGGGGGGGGGGAAGAGACAACCTGAAACTGCACTTGAATTCTCTGCCTTTACCTACATCGAGTCTTATGAGGGACTGGGACATGACCGGGGACCAGCCCCGGTGAGGGAAACACAAGAAACAACTAGCACGTAGAAGTGCTAATAGAGAAAGAAACCAACAAACGAAAGACTGCGGAACTATATAGCTAGAAATACGTTTCTGGAAATGGTATGTTTTCCACTTGGATCCATATCTTTATTGCTCCCTTTGTGACCGATGCTGTAGTATTTGTCTTCTTGGGCAAAACATTGATATCATGCATTGTCCATAATGGACACGACGGTCTATCTAGGGATGGAAGCACAGTATTCTCGAGCCAATCCTAAATACATTACAATTCACCTTATTATGATAATCCCTATTGTCTGTATGCTTTCATACGAACACTAGCCCAGCATTCTGTTGTAAGCCATTATGCGTATTACAGCATGGGCCATGACCAAAAGCTGTCCTATACTACTGGGCACATATCGCTTTATCTGTCCATCCACTGATTGCCATTCCTTATCACTTGTGTGGTGCGCATGATCCACATTTCATCCAAATACACTATGCCATAATTTTCTTGCGCATTTCCCTTATTTCACGTAGGTATCTGCTTCTCATGCTCCTAAATGCGGTTGCTCGCAAAGAATATTTGTACCTCCCTTGTACTTTCTAAAAGTGAAGATAATGTCCTTATAATTTCCCCACAAAGTTGTCTTGGATAGCTCTATGTTATTGTTCTTTCTCAACCAAACCAACCCTAAGTTTTCTTACATTCACTGTTTCTTTGGCATCCAGCATTTTTATAATGCTGGATAATCCTGGATATAAAATCCTAAATTTTTTTTATAATTTAGGAGTCTCCGTGGTGAAGTGGTCAAGCCTTTTGACTCGGACTCCAAGGTTGTGGGTTTGATTCCGGGGCCGCATCCTTCGGTTCACGAGTTAAATTTTCAGAGACTCCTGTGGGTCGTTGCTAGAGCTGCGGAGTTCGTGCTTTGTGCGATGCTTTCCCGCGCTGCGGAGAGAGACCGAGCCATATGGGATAGCAACACGTTGCAATGAAGTCGACCCTGTCGACTTTTAAAAGTATTTTTATAATAGCTCGCCTTATGACATCTTTGTCAAAGCTGTCTACAATAACCTTTCTACCTACGTTTGGTTTTTGCGTGGTGGTTTAATTCCAGATTCTTGCACCCATCGACGAAATTACCGTTTACTCAAACCCAGTGCATGCACTGTTTTTTTTCGGAATTTGAAAATAGTATAAAACAGTTTCCTGCGATCAGTACTTGACAAAAATATGTGTACAACTCATAGCGATGCTTTGAAGTGTATACACAATTTCGCATAAGTTAGCGATAAGGGGTAAGATTAAAAAAAAAAAAAATCAGGTTTCATGAATAACCCACTTTTTGGACGACACTTCTGAAAACTCCCAGTTTAAACAACGTGGAGTTCTTGGCATAAAGCCAACCCCGTGAAACACGCAAAATATTCAACACTGAACGCTGATTGTCTGGCTACGGTGTAATACATTAAAAAAAAAATTATGAACTTAATCTCTGACTCGTAAATTATATACCGCATATAAAAAAAACATTGAAATCTGCTGTACAATCTCCAGAACAAAAATGTTTTTGTTGGGTGGACATGGTGAAAAGGGTGCTAAATCTCATAATTTCCCCTAGTTGGTTACTGAGATATGGAATTTTATATTGGTGCAAGAAAAGAGTAAACAGACTATAACTGAACATCCGTCCTTACGCCTGCTTCTCCATACACCAGACGTCCAGAGCAGTCAGTTTTCTTACGAAAGATGTTCCCGCGAAAAGTTTTTAAAATATCTTGTCTTGGGTAATTGTTGTAAAGCTGAATTCGGGGGAAAGTCTACCGGTAACGACGGTTGAAGGATTCAGTTTGAAGCCCAAATTTACAGTCAGTTATTCATCATCCGAATTTTTAGTAATTTTGGAAAATAATACACAGTGACCAATACAGTTTATAAAAACAACAATGGTAAGAATAATGCCCATGTTTGCAACAAGATTTTACGAATTCCTTATCAGAACAGCGGAACCTCGAGTGCCGGCCAAACTGAGACGCTATGGGAGCATCCAGCAGGTGAATGTCCGTGCACTAAAATATAGGGTTATGTTTTCATACCGATGTAAAAGAATATTGATGTTTTTATTTTAGGATACAACTGATATAAAGTTATTTGCATGCCCTTACAGGACGTCACAAGAAACCCCGGTATACAACTGAGATAAAGACTTTAATTAAAGTTATCTGCATGCCTGCTTTACTACTTTATTAATTTTCCATACAGTACGTCTCTATTAACAAAACATATACTATATTACGATTAGTATTTTCTTCTTATAGTATGTGACGTTAATGGTCATACTCATGTCTGTCCACAGGCTTTGTCTCGTGCTGCCAATCTTTTCATACATTTCTTATAGTCAAGTGATATGATGTACCCCCTCCCATAACATGGCATAATATTAATAATGTCAACAAATTGTCCGCATTTTCTGTTTTGGGTTTTCCCCTGGCTTCCCTCCCCTAAACTTTCCCGTGTGAGACATGCTCCAGCTTTTCCCATCTTGTGACATGCCATCAGAATGCGGGCTGTCTTCTTCTGATGAACAAGTTCTGTTTGTAGTTAATTTTTTTTTTTTTTTAAATATCATAGTTGCAATGACATTGTCATTGCCTTTCTATCTCCACGGCGGTCTCATCATTCTCTGTTCTATACACCCACATCTCTGCAGCTCCCATAATGCCTCACTTGTCTCCCTAATTGTCAATAAAATGTAATAGATGTATATATTCGAATGTGCCCAAGAAAAATGGTGCACAAGCCACAATCATGACAATCTGTATCAATCATTAATAATTAAGAACAACAGTGAACATGGCTCCTAAGAAAATGTTTAATGAATTTTTTGGTTTTGCAATAACATTTTTTTAATTTTTTCGAAATTATGAAAAACTATGGATGAAGCAGAGAAATGGAATCCAGTGGTGCCTTTTTAAAGTCCCTAGTCAGTTATAAGCAGAGATATGACTTTTTTTTTTGTGAATTAACATGCGACAGACAACAATAACTGTTGCAAGACAACCAAAAGCAAGCAATTTTGCACCAATTTTTTAAAACCTTAATCAATTGTCCCTATTCGATGTGAAAAAAGTGGAAAGTCTAGAATTAGATTTATAAATAACTCTTTTAAAAAAACCCATTCTATAATAATAATATGCATGCATAAAAGTGGGTTAGTAAAGGTTTTTGTTCCTTGTATGCTGACAAACCCTATACTGAATTCCACTAATTAATTTTTTTTTTTTAATGTTGCATACCCCTTACAGGATGTTGCAGTCAACACCAGCATCTCTCAGCCGCTGTTGATGTACTAGGCATGTTTTTACGTTCAGTAGTTTGCCATTGCTTTCTGAACGTCCGGCTCCCATACCAACACGTTATAACACAACACGACACGGTCTGCCGGTCCCCCTGGTCTAGGGGTTACACGACTTTCTCCATAATCCTGTATACTCATGTGAGTAACGTGACATGCGAGAATCGGTAGGGGTTTTCTCTCCGCTTCTTAACTTATGGGGTATGTGAGCCGGTCGCTCAGAAATCAATGGCAAACTACTGAGCGTAATCTTGCCAAAAAATCAACAATAAACTGAAAGATGCTGATGTGACAGCAATGTCTGTAAAGGATATGCAGGAGGGGGGGGGGGGGGGGAGGTTAAGGTTGTTGTATCACTGTAAGTATCATGCTTTGTTTGTTTCATACGACTCATTTAGGAGAGGGGTAGTAGTGGTAAATGATAATTTAAAACTGTTTCAAACATCAGTGGCCATACGTTAGTAGTGTGCTATAAGATATAGTCATCATAACTATTAGAATGGACGAGTGTTTACATAAGAAATAGCACTTAAGTAATTCGGGAAACTTTTATCATGATCAATGTATGTAGTTAAAACATGGAGTAGTAATTAACCAGACATCCTAAAAACAAACTCCTCATTTTCGCAAATAACCGATATCTAGCAACATCATCATAAGCAAATTCCATAACTCATTATCTTTGTGAATGCGTTGTACACAGTGGTAGACCTAATACAGGAATCCCTAAGCCGAATCAACAAACACATGTCTGCTGTTGCCTGTCGTGTTGCCTGTGGTGACTTGTTGCTGCCACAAGTGACGACAAAATTCTTAGGTTGATTGGTCAGTCTCTATATCAGCCCAAAGTAGTCTGTTGTTTATAATACAGATTGTATATCCCTTCTTTAAACAGAGTTCCTCTGCAGTTGATGCCATTGAGGCCAACAAACCAGCTTTGTCATTACCTCAGACCCTTGCAGATTTGGATAGAACATCCACCTATAATATTGAAGAGATGTGTGTTTATAGTTAAACAAGTCATGCGATAGCCAGTCACAATGGACCTTCCAAAGCATTGATTGATAATCCGCCAAAATGGTAACTCCTATATTTGGAGTCTTAGATTACTACCATAGCACTGCAGTGATTGCTAGTTTCTTCCTCATAATGGGTCTAGTAGTTATGCATGAAATGATCTGCAACATGTTTCATTTTTTTTTACTACTCATGTCTTGGCTGAAGGATGTTCACTGTTTGTTTCTGATGTCTTTGACAAGTTTCTATTTCATCTTGGCTGAAAGATGTTCACTATTTGTTTCTGATGTCTTTGACAAGTTTCTCTTTCATCTTGGCTGAAGGATGTTCACTTTTTGTTTCTGATGTCTTTGACAAGTTTCATCTTGGCCTCTTTCAAAATTAATCTTTGGAGGTCAGTATGGCAGAGTAGATCAGAGCGCTCGTTCTTAAACATCTGATGTGATGATGCCGAGGTAATGGGTTCAAACCCCAACACCGGGCAGTTCGAGTTCTTCCCCTTGACTTTTATAAATACCTCTGAAGTCGGTGTGGGTGTTGCTTGATGGCTAGGGGACACAGGTAATAGGGAAAGTTAATCCACAAAAATAAGTCCAGTGCTCTAGAAGTAGTAGCACGTGTATGGACTATGCTTGAGTTCAAAGCAAGCTAAGGAAAAAAATAAAGAAAACCCCCCAAAAAAATAAACACCAATTTATTATGTTCATTGTAAATGACATATGCTTTACCTGAATGGTATATTTTCATTTAGAATGATGAGCATCAATTCCTTTAAGTATGTCTATCAGATCTGTAGTACAAATATTCTATATTATTTAATTAAATAACTGTGATTGATACATTTCCTAACACTTGTATGGAAACTTTTAAGAAAAAGGTATTAAATCGTCTGAAACTTTTATTGCAGGCCCAAAGACAATATTCTTCTGGTCACCATTTGCTAAATGGGTAAGATAAATTCTTATGGCCACCATTTCCTGATTGAGTAAGATAAATATGTACATATTTATATAGCAAATAGTGCTCAAGCAATGTAAATGTGTTATTTCTTATTGTCGAACATCAAAAACTAAATAATTAACATTTTCTATAATCATTCTGTTTCAAAGTAGTTGCATAACTTTAGTTGTTCTGTAGATTGTATGCTTTACACACACAAAAAGAAACCTTTCAGTGATTTGGAAAAGTCTAGAGTAATTTTATCATTGTGTGGTGCTTTAGTTATTTTAGCATGAATTCAGATGGAGTACTAGATGGATAGATGTACACTGTATGTATAGACAAGTATGCTGAGAAATTGTTGATGTTCATTTAACTGCATTACAGACATTAGTTTTGGCTGGAATTGGGGATATCAGTAGACCAGCTAACAAGCTCAGTCTTCGTCAGAGCGTGGCTTTGTGTTGTACTGGTAATTATTTGGTTTGTTTTGTTTGTTTTTTTTCTTTCACTTATGCCATTAGGCGTTGTGAGGAAGAATAGTTGATATCCCTATTGTACACTGGATATTATTTTCAACTCCTTCCAGAAACATTGTGAGCACTTGATACCAGAACAAATAAGTTCCCTATCAATTTGCTAGAACAGCCTTCAACACAACAATGTGAGACCTCATACAGCCCCCAAAAACTATGGCAGTTGTTGATTATATTAATTATATTGCATTGGGAGGTACTGTAACACCTGCCTTACAGTCCTGACTTGTCTCCAAGTGAATGTCCTTCTTTGGCCCACTGAAACAGCATCTTGGAGGACATAAGTTTAACATGGATGACGAAGTGCGTCAGGCAGTTCTCCAAAGGTTCAAGGACCAACCAAAAGAATTTTATGCTGCCGAAATGCAGAAGCTCGTAGCCAGGTGGGAAAAATGTGTTGCAGTGGCAAGTGACTATGTAAAAAAACAAAATAGGTAATTTCAATTCATCACTCATGGGTATCCAGAAATTACATTAGTCCGGATACATACTGGACGACCCTCGTAGATGACCCTTCTTATTCTGAAGTTTTGTAAATTCACACTGAAAATCTTTTCAAGCACTTCTTTTCTAATGATATTGCACTAGAGATCACATATCTAACCTTCTTGGATAGGAGCAAAAAGGGGAAAAGATCCTGTGTGCAAGTGCACAAATTCCACAACAGTTTGGAAAAAAAAATGTAGGCCATAAAGTCACTGCTTTGACAAAATCGTTAAATAAAAACCAACCCTCAAGTTGTAGAGTCAATTATCTTGAATTGAATGTGTCTGAATGTAGTAATCTCACACAAATGCTTGCAAACGTTGAATATACTGACCTCAGAGATAAGTTCATAACTTGTGACACTCTCCTCAAAAGAGGAATGAAGGAGAAGTAGATGATACATTTGTCTACATTTTTCATGTTGTCCAGCATAATGTATGTTCTTTTCTTTTCTCCTTTTTGTTTAGTTTTTCGCACTCGCTCGCTCGCTTTGAACTCAAGCTTACTACTTCTAGTACATGAACTGATGTGTAGACTTAGCTTTCCTATTTAAAATGGTGTCATCGCCCATCAGGTGAAACTCACTCTGACTTCTGAGGTACTTGTAATTTACAATCTTAAGTATATGATGACAAGTCAACATTTAGCCCAACTGACCGGTGAAGGAGTTGAACCACTATCTCACCATCAGCACACTGGATGTTTAAGAATGAGTGCTCTTATCTATCAGGCCATGCTGATCTCCATTTCTCCTTGTCTTTAGACTTGTTCATGGTTGGTTGGATTTTGCACCCAAAGTTTTTCTGTATAAAGGGATAGCCAGCTCCAAACCCAACCCTTATTTGCCTTTGATGACATGCATGGTAGTTTACACTGTAGCTTTTCTTTGCTTCCCTTATGGGTCCCAGTAACACACAGTTTAAAAGTTCATAGAGGAATGACAAAGGCATGAGAAAATACCAAGTTGATAACCTGATCTTCCTTGGTGAAACCTCTGTTCGGATTTAGGTAGTAATATAGGCAAAGATGGAGAACAGATAGAGATATTAAAGTAAGAATAAAAAAAGGCAACAGAAGTTTTTATAGCACTAGGAAATTTGTGGATGTCAAAAAAAATGTAGCACCAAATTTGGAATGTTTATCTCTAACATGAAATCAGTATTACTGTATGGATCAGAAACATGGAGATGGACCAAAGGAATTACTAATAAAACTACAGACATTCATTAACTGGTGCCTGCGCGGAATAGAGGGACTAAAACAGTATGGCAGGATCACCAGTGAAGCTCATGGAGAGAACAAATCCTAGTGAATCAAGAGGTGAGGAAAAGATAAAAGCAAGGAAAAGGACATAGATTGAGAAAACCTGACAGTAGTATAACCAGAAAGTCTGTTGTCTGGAACATACATGGCAAATGAAATAGACATAACAATACGGAAACATGAATTAGAGACAGAAATTAATCATCTAGTTCAGTGGTTCTCAATCTTTTTTGGCCCATGCACCCCTTCACTATATGTTAAGAATGTCATTTTTTTCCCCCCCCCCCCCCCCCCCCCTTTTCATATGTCCTCCCTATAAATTTCCCCCGCCCTTACACAGTATGCATAAAAATGGAAGCTAAATTTAATAACACATACAAGAACAAGTCTAGACGTCTACATAAAACGTGATTTGCTGGTCTACTTATGTTATAAGATGAATTTCAGAAAAGTGACCGGTTGAGAACCACTGATCTGGATGACATTGACAGAGCTGTATGAGAGCAAAAGATAGGACAGCTTGGGGTGAGTATGTTGAGGACCTATGCCACAATAGTGGACACAGGGTGAAAGAAGAAGATAGTGTATGTTATTTCTGTTTCAGTTCTTCTTCATCATGCTATAATAAATTATTTTTGCCTACATTTTTATTCTAGGTTTCATCTGGTCCAGATATTCTTTGATCATCATTCCCAAGAATTATAGTCTCTTTGCTGTTAATTTTTTCACCGGACTCACAGGAACAATGCAGCTAACAAGGATTGCGGTGTGAGTTTGCCCTGATTTATCATGATTGTCATTGAGTGCTTGTAATAGGAAGTGTAATGTGCATGTTGGGATTGATGTGAGTGTGTGTTTTATTTGCATGCAAATATTGTGCTTGATGGGTGTTCAGTTGAAAGTATTGAAAGGTCACTGTTAGTGCTGATAATTCCCCAGAGTATTTAAGCTGGTGTATAAGATTTATTGCTGATGGCTGCAGAAATGTGGTTTCTGAGGAAAATGCAAAGAATACCATGGACAGATAGAAAAACCAATGACCAAGTACTACAAGAGACAAATGAAAATCGTAGATTGATTAGAGAAATTAGACGTAGACAGTCAAAATTTTTTGGACATGTTATGAGAAGAAATGGACTGGAGAACTTAGTGACAGCTGGCAAGATCGAAGGGAACAGACCAAGAGGAAGACCGAGAGGAAAATACCTGGATGGCTTGGCCACATGGCATGGACAAGACAGGAACACTGAGCTGATCCACGACTCTGGTGATCGAGTGAAATGGCGAATCATGACCGCCCACGCTTTCCGGCATGGCACATGATTGATTGATTGATAAGATTTATGTAGGTGTATGAAATAACATCTGGAGCTGCTTCTTTTCTTCATCTTCTTCAAACGTCAGTATCAATAAATACAAAGAAAGCAGAAGTCAACTTAAGTTGTTGACATTTTTATAGTGTGTCCTCAGATGGTGCAGATGTAGGCCATCAAACTTTTCTCTGTTCTACAAATGTTGGACACTCCTGCAACAAATGTTTAGCTATAATTTTACCAGTTCCAGTTACATTCATCATCATATCCTATCTTTAGTTTATTAAACATGTGCTAGTTAGCCTGTTGTGCCCTGTCCGAAGTCTGGAGATTGTTACTTGTTTCTTTTCACTTGAGTTGGCATCATCTTTCTGGTGGTCTGGATGCTCTGGTTTCCACATGGTTTTACAATTGCTTCTTATAAATCGCTTGCTCTTAAAGTAGATTATGTGTAGTCTACCACATTCCTTAGCCAATTTTTCAGCCAATTCAATTCTAGGCATGTTGCAATGTGAAGAATCCATTGTATTACAATACATTTGAATTTCTGGCAAAGTTCATATAGAACTTCCCTTAGTTCTTGCTAGTTCTGTACTGTTTCTGCTCTTCAGTATTGAAACAACTGTCTTCGTATCTGTAAAGAGAGCTATTTTTTTATCTTTTTTTTTCTCTGTCAAAATATATGCTGCAGTTTTCAAAGCCTCTATCTATAAAGTTACTTGAGTACTTTCCAATTAAAAAATAGAATTGTCAAATGTATGTATTGAACATTACTATATGCCGCAGAAACATGGACACTGAAAAAGTAAAATTGAAGTAGTTGCTTGCTTGCTTGTGTTCGTTGGCTTGAGCTCCAACGCAAAGTCCTGTATGTCGGATGAATGCATCCAGTTGTCCAACATCAGTGTGATGCCATACAGGACCTGAGTTTTGCGTGAGTATCCGTTGTCCCATGTCTGGCTTATTGGTGTGCAGACTGGTGGTTCCTCGCCATACAGGCAGACACTCTCCGACTTCGGAGGAATCGGCGATCCTATTGACTTCAGCCAGGACCCCGAAGGGACCTGTTGCCCAGGACGCTCGATGAGGACGCGTCAATAGGTCTTGGCCAGTATATAACCCGGCCCTGGTGCCTTGGAAACACCTCTGCGTCCCATTGAAGTAGTGGATATGCGGATATATAGAGGAATTGGTCATATTTCACTGAAACATAAGCAGTCAAATACAGAGGTTCTGGAGGGACTGGAAATGTAATGTTTCGGCTTTAAAAAAAATGTTATGTCATGATGCACTGGCGTCTTTCTCCTGTTGTGTTACTGTATGCCAGCTTCAAGATATGTGCTCATCACTGGTTGCAATCATCCCACTAAATAGCCTATTTGACAGTCATCCTATCCCCGGGAAGGCAAACTCCATACACCTGCTGGTTCATGATCTGATTTCTTCTCATGCTACCTTTGACTTGGCTTTAAGAAAGCCAGCTTCTCTCTGCCCACGGTTTGGACTTTGTTGCTGCAGTTTGCTATACCACAATGAACACACCTTGCCACCATGCTGCCTGATTCACAGAAAGGCTAATTAGGCCGGCACAAGACTTAAAAGTTTTTTTTTTCATTATTGGTTGGGCTGACTAGGCTACACTCTAAATTGCAACAATGAGCCATATTACTGCATCAGTTTGTTTCATTGGTTGTTTCGGTTGTTTCATAGCCAGCATGAGGCTTTCTCAGCAGCCTTGCTGAGCTACTTCGGCACCTGTTCTCAACTGTCCTTTCGGTCCCTGTTACATTTGCAGATGTGGAAACCTGACCTGTTCTGCCTGCCTCTTCAGCAAATAGTCTGACTAAATAACCACTTTGTCTCAGATTGACAACTAGCTCGCCATACTTTTCCACCTTGAAGATGTAATAATAATAATAATAAAACAGGGTTCTGTGACCCCACAAAGAGCTTTAGCACTTACACATGCGAGTAGAGCAAGAGGTTGCCACTGCAGATGATGAATTGATAGACTACATACACCACCATGTAAGAAGCACAGGCCTGAGCTCCTACAAGATGTCTCGTCTTAATATGATGCTGGAAGACAAATTAGTTATGGAGAATAGAACTGCCTGCCCAATAACTTGAATAGCAGCAATTATATTTGAACTAGTCAGCAGATTTTCTAGCTCAGCTCAGCCTTAAATGGCTACCAGGAAATGTCTGGGGAAGTAAAGGCAGCCGGGGTACTACTGACCACATCACCCACCGAGTAGCTGTTGGTGCATCAAAATATGGGTCTAGCATCATGTAGTCACTGCACAGTAAGGCCAGTAGAAGGGTAATTTTACAGTCAGCAATGAATATTTTCAGTAGGCTTAATGAATATATCCCTACCAGTTTCAGTGATGCAGTTAAATTTCATTCAGATTTTTACAGATTTGACTAACACATAGTATTTCTGTTATTTACAGATTTGAGTATTATAAAGACAAAGATTAGAAACAGCACCAGTTGTTGATGTGCACAATGAATTTCAACTGAGAATATTTTTTGACTGAAAGTTCACCTGCTGTTAAAGCATTCATATGTGGCAGTTCCAACATTATCATCAACATATAGTTTTCCATATATATTGTCTCTCTAGATTTGTCTCATTCTTCTTCCCTTTCTGACTTCTGAGTCTGCCGTGTTTGTTTTTTCACAGACATTTTTGTTTCATTGTTCTCTTTTATTATTAATGATATTCAGTTTTCATATTCAACTCATATAAATTGTCCTGTGTTGTTTCGGGTCACACTCTGGGTCTTTAATTGATGAAGATATTCCAGTTTTTAACCATTCAGTTCCACAATCCCACACACTGGGTTCGATTTTAGCTGCAGGTAGTTTGGAAGAAGACTGCCTTGCATTCATTTTCACAATAGTATAGCGGTGGTTCAGAAAACAATGGCAAACTACTGAATGTGAAATTGCCTAGAAAATCACCAAGAGCCAAAAACTTGTGGGGTTGATTATGATGTCCTGCAAAACAGGACATGCAACTTAAATTGTACATTTTGCGTCAGTATTCATCTATGCTGTCTGTGACACTCTAGCTCTTTCATTAATGATGATATTCCAACTTTTAATATTCAACTCTTGCAGATTATGCCTATATTGTCAATCTATGTTATTTCTTGTCACTGCATAGGCCTTGCGCCTTGAATTTGTTCAGTGTTTGCTTGTTTAATGCATCCATAGTGCTTAGTTACATTTGCTTACCAAGACACTGGTCCAGGATGTTTTGTTGTTGCTCACTTTTGAACTCCAGTATAGTCCACACACTCTACTTCCAGTAGTGCTGGACTGAATTTTGCGTGTGGATTAGCTTTCCCTATTAATAGTGTCCCATGCCATCAGGCGAACCCACTCCGACTTCAGGGTACTTGTAATTTACGTCCCCAAGTCAAAGACAAGAGGTCAACATTTTAGTCCAACTGTCTGGTGTAGGGGTTGAACCCCTTACCTTGGCATCAGCACACTGGATGTTTAAGAACACACGTTCTTATCCATTCGGCCATGCTGATCTACGTCCAGTTTAATTCCTAGCAGTGGAAGGATTCTTTTTTTTTAAATTTACTAATACTGCCCTGAGGTCCACTCAGTCTCAATCTTCTTCTTGATGTTCAGATTGTTGATCATGTTATGTCTGCAGTCCTGTTGTCAGGGTGAGGTCATAGTCTTCTCAAGGCCAGAGTGGGAGATCCATCACTTATGCTCTGACAGCACAGATTTCAGTAAGCTTGTCAGTATTGAAAGATGTGTTCGGGGGTTCACTAGACTATATCCCTGGAAGCAAGCATGTTTTGCAGTCACTAGAATATGGTATTTGTGAAAGCAAGCATATTTAGTTACAGGAATATGATATTTGTGAAAGCAAGCATATATTAGTCACTAGAATATGGTATTTATGAAAGCAAGCATATATATTTTTTTTTCGCATATCCTTTACAGGACATCACTGTCAACATCAGCATCTTTCAGCTGATTGTTGATTTTTTGGCAAGATTACGCTCAGTAGTTTGCCATTGCTTTCTGAGCGACCGGCTCACATACCCGTAAGTTATCAACGTGGAGAGAACCGCTACCAGTTCTCACACAAATCACGTTACTAACGAGAATATACGGGGTTACGGAGAAAGTCGTGTAGCCCCTAGACCAGGGAGGCCGGCAAGCATATATTAGTCCTAGAATATGGTATTTATGAAAGTAAACGTATTTTACCTATCACTAGTATTATATATTTATATAAAGCAATAGATAAATAATATATATATATATATATATATATATATATATATAATATATATATATATATATATTTGCATATCCTTTTTACAGGACATCACTGTCAACACCAGTATTTTACTGCTGTTGTTGATGTCTTGGCAAGTTTACGTTCAGTAGTTTGTCATTTCTTTATCTGAACGACCGGCTTCCATACCAACTCGTTAAAACCCAGTGCAACACGGCCTGCTGCCAAATCACGCGCTGCTGGGTTTTGAACACGAATAAGTGGAATTAGAAACTGCGTCTGTAACGCCATAGTCACGGAGCAAGCATATATTAGTCACTAGAATATGGTATTTATGAAAGCTAGCATATTTTACATTCACTAGAATATATTTGTGAAAGCAAGCATGGATTTTCAGACACTAGAATGAACTATTCATGAAAAGAAAAATGTATTGTAACAGTAAATTTTTAAAAATGTGTATGCATTTTTCAATAGCCTGTCCTGTGCAAAACTTTATCCCTAAAACAGTCTGTCGAAATGTCTCTCTATCTATCATAAGCCAGATATCCTGCCCCTCTTGCTGTCATGTGACACTTGCCTATCACACCTTGAATCCTTCTGTGGATGTCTTTCTCTACTTTGCCTCCCCTGAACATTTATCTCCATAATTATCTTTTCGTGACTTTCATGTCTTTTTACATGTCCAGAATATTTAATTTTCCTCATTTTTGTTTGCCTTGATAACTAATATTCTTCTTTATTGTGTTCTGATCTATCAAGCCTGTGTTCATAGTACTCTTCTTTATGGCAGTAAAGCCTGGTCAACTTACATCAAGAGAAACATTTAAACATTTACCGTGCAAATTAGTCTGTTCAGTCACATTCGCTACCACCATGGGTTGTAGTTATTATGCCTTTTTTTAAAAGGAAACTATCATCTGTCAAGACGGCAAGGTGCCAGCATAATGTGTTTTGGTTGTGATCTTTGCAACTGCCAAGCTATTCTTGATTGTTTTCCCCTCATATTCCAAAATTCATTGCAGAATAGATTCTGTATAACATTTCTGAACCATCTTTCTGACATTCAGTGACAGTAAATTGTTACATAAGATACATTTCATTTTCTGAAATGCAGCTTTGCTTGGCCTATTCTTCTCTTCCCTCTCTCGGCCTGCCTAGTTTACTCCAGAGGAAAGGAAACGCCAATACATCTGTTAACAGTTTTTGTACCAAACAAAGAGTAGGTTTGCACCAAATGAAAACAGATGGCAGAAAATGGGAAGTAGGGGTGTGCCCAGTTATGACTTAAAAGTTGTAAAGTTGTTAATATGATAGCAGACATATTGTATTATAACACAATGACAACATTTCGGTGATATACGCATAGCAGATACGGGAAGTCCCTTAAGACAATTAATCATCCCTTGGCACTAGATCAGTTAATCTCAGTAGTACATCTTCCATCTGATGTTAAATTTGCTTGTAAATATAGCGGTATGCAATTAGAAAATCTTGTCTCAACTTGCAAATGGAATACAAGTGTTTGACTTGGTAAGTCTTTTGCACAATTGCTATTATGTGCTGTATATAGTTTTTAATATCACTGTCTGTTCTCCCATCTTTGTTTAAATTGATGCCTCAAGTGTAAGGCCCCCCCCCCCCCCCCCCCCTGAAGTGAGATTTCGTTAAGGAATATTGGTTATTTTTGCTTGATTTAAGTGTAGATTATGACGAAATATAATTTATTTTTATAAACGAGGAGTCATGAGGTCATTATGCTGGTAACCTTTACTAAAGACATTTCCTGGCCTAGTACATCAACAGCAGCTGGAAAATGCTGGTGTTGACTGCAACGTCCCGTAAGGGATACGCAACAAAACATATAATTTAGAATGGGTTTGACCTTGGATTAGAAATCCAACCGGATGCAAATTTTGAATCCATGATCACTGGCTCGGCTGGTTGTTGTGTTAGCCATTGCGATTCCCATACCAGTGTGTGAGCATGTTTAGATTGTCCTTGACATTAAATCCCAACAGTGGCCATCTCCAATGAAGTTTTCATTGCGGTCACAAGTCACATCTAACGTAAATGATTAAATCAAGGTACAAAACCCATCTCAGAAGAAAAGAAACTTATTTTGTTGTTGTTTCCCTTGTAAAACTGGAAATTAATAATGTGATAAAGCTTTGAAATGAATTTGCCCGTTTATGTAAATTTGCGGATAATAAAAAAAAAAAAAGCCTTTGATAACATTAATAGAGTATCTCTTTGAAAGTTTAACTATGGGATCCGTAAAAGATCACTAACTTAATAAAAGCAACAACATTAAATGCAGAGTTCTTCATTGGGAAAGTTAGTTGCATATACTTTACAGTAGTGGTTCTCAACCGGTGGGGAATATCTCTCCCCCCCCCCCCCCCCCCCCCCCCCCCCCCCCCCCCCCCAGGGGGGAATTTTAGGGTTTCCAGGGGGGAATGAAGACCATTTCAAGATCGCGTTAATACAAGAACCGATTACTTGATATTGTTTTTCCCTTCATACTTTACAGTTAAGTACGGCTCATCCTTCTAAAATTCATTTTATAAAGTCAGTAGACCTACAAATCATGTTTTATGTGGATGTCTAGACTTGTTTTAGTATATGCTATTAAATTTACCTTCCATTTTTACGTATACTGTATAGGGGTTTGGGGGGGGGATTTTTAGATAGGAAATATGAAAGGGGGGAATGATGTTCTGAAAAGGGGGGGGGGGGGGGGCGGGCCAAATTTTTGATAGGAAAGGGGGGGGGGCACGGGCCAAAAAAGGTTGAGAACCACTGCTTTACAGTATGTCGCAGTCAATTCCAGCTTTTTTGTGATTTCGTGGCAAAGATTACGTTCAGTAGTTTATCATTGCTTTCTGAACAATTGGCACTCATACCATTGTATGAAAAACCAATGCAAGTCGGTCTGCTTCTAAATCGCCCGCGACTGTGTTTCGAACGCGGTATGCGGGATTTCGAATTGCGTGCTACCCTTTCGCCACAGAGCTTTTCACTGGGAAAAGGTGACAGAAATATTTGAAACGTGAAGAGTAATTCGACACGGATGCGTTTGTCACATTTATTGGTCCCAAATGTATGGACAGGATTGTGAAGACATCAATGACTACCACCAGAAATGGGATTCAGTGCACTGTGAGAGAGCAGCTGGGCGGTCTCAGCTTTGTTTTTAGCATGTCCATCCTGGTCCACACACAATCAGATGCAAGAAGGGAAGCCACATGTTCCACTGCTGTGCCTTCTCATAATGTAGTTTACAAGTAAAGGGCCCCTTTACACGCCGTGGGCTATGTGTGGTATATGGTGATAACCCCATGTCTTGTATAGATGGATGATGTCCAATATCTCACCGGCCGCTTTTACTTCCCATGACATGTTCTGAGACCTATCTGGGTCGACACGGGAGCCCGTGTCAAGTTACGATAGGCCAACAGGCTGTTGCACTAGCCACTACTATACAGTGGCTCTTTTCGAGGATTCAAGCACAAGACCGGCATGCCCACCCCCCAGCCCCTCTTCTTTTTCTAAACCAGCATATTCTCTCAATTGCCTACAGCCGATCTAATGCCTGCTAAGCCACCTGTCAGTATGTACTGTTAATGTGTATGTAACACGTGTAGAACTGAACAAGGTTGTTCGCGTGAACAAGTTAATTTTATACAGTAATAGATTGCGAGAGAGTGTATTGTTTGGGGATTCCATTAAGTATTGAAGGTGTTGACGGCTCGTTGTGTGGAGCGTGCATCACAGAAACACAACGTCGCGTTAGGTGCAGAACCACACCTATTCCCACCCCAGCAGTAAAAGAATCTACCACTCTGTACGCCAAATCCAATTGCATTTCCCAATTCACATGCAGGTGCGAGTCTACCTACATCGGCAGAACAGATCGGTTTGTTGAACACATACCCTGCTGGATTGACAAGATACTGCACACAGGCGATGGGAAGGCTGACACACTACAGTTATAAACTTCCGGCGTCGTGCATTGCACGTCATGTCTTGGAAACCGGTCATGTAATTGATAGAGACAGCGCTTTTCGCGTGTTGTTTCATACACAAAATAGTCATTTGTTAAAGTTTGCAGAAGCCATAATGATTAATCTACATAGGCCAATTTTGTACAAACAGAAAGACATGATAGTCCATTTAAAATTACCATGGTAAACAATTGATATTACTGTACGAACATGTGTATATTTCAGCTTGAACGATCTATCTAGTTATTTTACTCTAGTTGTGTTACTTCTGCAGTATGTACCTGACAAGATGCAGCGAAATATGTCAGGCAATAAATCGTACAATTTATGGTTTGTGTCTTCATTATACAACGTCGTGTGTTCCAAGTTGGGCAATCTGAGAGCGAGTCACAGAGCACCAGATGTAGAATCGGTCAACTTTACTAGAACACAATCACAAGTGACAAAATCGTTATTGCGGCATAAATCTTCGTCAGCACACAAATATACGACGATACAACTAGAAACAATCTACAAGAGAACGGGGATATCTAAGAGGGAGGGAAGGAAAGATGGGGAAACAAGACAACTCGGCAGATTCATCATGTGTCTACTGTTAGAATGCTACCAGGTCAGGCACAGAGGTTGTTTGTTTGTTTGTTTGTTTGTTTTTTTTGCTTCTGACTTTCATCGCCTAATGAAGCAATGTATTCAGCAAACTCACGTCACGCCATTTGTGGACTTGCAGCGACGGGATGAGATAGCCAGTGTCATGCCAACCCTCCCTAGCTGCCTCTTACGACATGTGTGATGGGTTACTAATCTCTGCTTCCCTTGTAGACCCTGGCGACACACGGGAGGAAGAGGGCTACAGAACATGATTTGTACGAGGGTAGTAGCAAGTGTTACGAAAGAACTTGTTAAAAACAGGAAGACGAGTTATGGTCATATAAAAGAATAGCGCTATGTACTTTTAGTGTTTTTCACACACGGGCGGGAGAGAACTACAGAACATGATTTGTACGAGGGTGGTAGCAAGTGTTACGAAAGAGACTTGTTAAAAACAGGAAGACGAGTTATGGTCATATGAAAGAATGGTGCTGTGTGCTTTTAGTGTTTTTCACAACGATTTGAAGGCAGGACTGATCTCCTGGCCGGACGAAAGGTGTTCAGCGACAAGAAACGTCCAGAAAGCAATGGCCAGCTACAGAACGTACACTTGCTAGGAAACATAACAGTAATCGTTCATGGATGACGAGGTATGGACCAACTATGCAGCGATGGACATAGAACACTAAAGAAACCATCCAATCATCATGTAGCAGGTGGAATGTCGCTCCCATCAGCGACCGCCGGAAAACAGATTCTCGATGCATTTTAATGCCAGGGTGTCTTCAGTGTCCCGTGTCTATCTCTTGCTAGTCGACCTCTGCCGTCCTTCAGTGTTATTTCCACACTACTGTGGCATTTGTTATTGAAAGACACGCTGGGCACGAAAACGCATGATGTGCAGGGTGTATTTTTAATGACTGCAGTGTTTGACAATATTGCCGGTCCAAGTTTTATATTTACCTATTATGTTGCAGGAACTTTACAGAGGATGAATACAAAACTTGGACCTGCAATATTTTTTTCAGACACTGTAAGTCATTTAATAATACACCCTATATGGTGGAGCTCAAATAGTTGGGATTGGTGATGTATCGAAGGACTGAGCATGAGTGAGAATTCCCTATGTGCACATTTTACCGGCACCTGGCCGTCTTGACAGACAATAGTTTGTTACATTGTGCTACAAAAATAAAAACAAATAGGCATAATAACTACAAGCCATGACGGCATAAGACCGGGGATGGGTTATACCTCTCCTTAGCCATAAGTTTAGGTGTTGAATTGTAGAGACTACGAGTTGCCCATGTAGCATGATCCCACTCTTGGCCTGCCCAGTTTACTCCAGGCATTTTAGTATAGAGAGGTATAACTCCAGTTTACATACTATCGTCAGTCAAAGACGGCAAGGTGCCAAGCATGGGCCTAGTGCATGATCCCAATATGCCTTGAAGACATGGGGACACGGAGAAGTGCCTGGGGATTCTTAGGAAAAGCTAATGGCCGACGTTTGGTGCAGGTGAGCCTGGTGTATGATATCACATCTAGCTTAAAAATGGAGGCGGTCAGTGCAGCTTTCCGCTGGATGGAGAACACGATACACACACACATCGTGATAGTAACTGACTCAGAAAGCATGCTGAGGAAGGTGAGGACAGGCAGGCTTCGTGCAGAGTGGCTGCTTCGCTTCGGAGGTCACTGGTGGCAAGCATCACCTGGATCTTTTCTCCGGGGCATGCCGGTGTGCTGGGGAATGAACAGGCGGACAGATTGGCTGGTTCGGCAAAACTTGGTGGAGTATTGATGCATGACAAGGCAGGCGTGGTTGCGGTCTTTGGGAGCACGTGCACACCTCGGAGGAGCAAATGGATCACCATGGTCTGGCAAGAATGAGGCAGCGAGGAGTGACGAGGGGATCTGTTCGACGCTCGACGCTCAGAGGAAAGGCGAGACGGACATATAATCAGATTGCTACTGGAACTATTTGGTTGGAACTCTTCGCTGGCTGCTGAGGATGGGGGACCGAGCGCTTATGGGAATGCCCCGAATGCTGTGATGTCGGTTCCTAAATCAATCAATCAATCAATCAATCAATCAATCAATCAATCATGGGGACACGGTATATTTATTAGCTATCATTCATTATCCAGTGGCTTGTCCTGTGCAGAATTTTTCTTTTCCTCCTTTCTCTCTTCCCTCCCCCCCCCCCCCCCCCCCCCCCTAATCAAAACAGTCTTTCGAAATTTGTCCATAATTTATTTGGCCGCTGTAGATTTCTAAGTACATGTATATGTAAAGAAGGCAGTCTTGCCATTGCTTTCCTTCTTGGCTGTGAGCATACTGGTCGGTGACCGTTGCCATGTTTCTATCAAGAGAGCCTACCGTTGCGAACTTCAGGCCCAAGTCAACAACTACCTATCGGCTGCTCCTTCATTGGCACCTTGCCGTCTTGACAGACGATAGTTTGTGCTTTAAAAAGGCATAATAACTGTTACCTATGGCGGTAGCGAGTGTGACTGATAAGGCCAATTTGCGCTGTAAATGTCCGTTCACAGTGGGTGCATGTGAACACGTGTCATTTCCACCATCATGCACCATCTTACGTCTCAAACGCTCGGTTTGTGACTTATCTGCAATAATTTTCTCCTTTGTCTTTATTACATTTCTGATATTTGCCCTCCATGCAACACGTTCAACGGCGACTTGCTCCCAATGTGCATTATCAATGCCTGTATCAATCATGTCCCGCGTACACACATCTTTGTATCGTAGTAGGGGCCGACCCTGAGATCTCTTACCCATCTGTAATTCACCAAAAAAGATATCCTTTGGTATTCTACCATCATCCATCCTCCTAAGATATCCTATCCATCTAAGTCTACGAAGACTGAGCATGGAATAAACTGTCACACAACCTGATCTTTTCAATACTCAGTATTTGTGATTTTGTCTTGCCACTAATACCAAGAATTCTTCGCAGACACCGCATATGAAAGCTGTTTAAATTGTTCTCTTGGTGTGAGTAAGTGTCCAGGTTTCACTGCCATAAAGAAGAGTACTAAGGACACAGGCTTGATAGACAAGGACTTTTGTATTGGCAGTAAGCTTCCTGTTCTCCCAGACTCTTTTTCTTAACCTGTTCATTGTTGTTGCTGCCTTACCAATACGGATGTTGATTTCCTGATCGAGGGATAATTTGCTATTTACCACTGATCCTCGATATGTAAAATGGTCTATTATCTCTAGTCGGCGTCGTCAATAAAGATTGATGGTACCCCATGTGCACCTTGTGACATAATCTGTGTCTTCTTCTTGCTAATTGTTAAATCAAATTCAGAACAAGCATTGGAGAATGCAGATAGTAGACATTGCAATTCTTTCTCAGAGTGGGTCGTAACTGCAGCATCATCTGCAAAAAGCAACTCTCTGATCAGTACCTCCTAATTTTGGTCTTAGCCTTCAATCTCTGAGCATTGTAAAGGCCGCCATCTGAGCGTGAGTGAATGTATATACCACCATCTGATCACGAAAGGCATATTTCAGTAGAAGTGAAAAGTATATTCCAAAGAGGGTGGGAGCTAGTACACAACCTTGCTTAACTCAACTCTTGATTTCAAATTCTTCAGAAGTTGCACCATCAAACTTGATTATACCCTCATGCCTGTGTGGAACGATTCCACAATGGACAGAAGAGTTGGTGGGCAGCCAATCTTCTTTAGTGCCTTGAACAGATCCTCACGACGACCAAATCAAATGCCTTTGTGAGGTCGATGAAGGCAATAAACAGTGGTTGATTCTGCTCACGGCATTTTCTTGCATTTGTCGCAATGAGAATATCATATCAGTGGTAGACCGGTTCTGTCGAAAGCCACACGTGATTCGGGGTAGACTTGATCTCCTAGGACTTGAAGTCTGCGCAGAACGATTCTGGCAAATACTTTTCCTACAATACACAGAAGTGAGATACCCTATAGTTGTTGCAGTCGCTCCGATCGCCCTTGTTCTTGTACAGTGTTATGATGCTTGAATCTTTGAAATCCTGTGGGACTTGTCCTTCTCGCAGCATAGCTCTATTAGCTGGTGGATCTGTATAGTGAGTGTGTCTTGCCCACTCCTGATAACCTCTATTGGAATGCCATCCTTACCTGGAGCCTTGCCAGATGCAAGTTCATTTATAGCACACTTAACTTCTGTTATGGTGGGAAGTATGTCCAGGGGTCAAGAGTTGGTAGAGCCTCTAGGCGTTGAGGGCATCATCCGCTAGTTTGGTCTCACTTGAGTAAAGCTCCAAATAGTGCTCTCCCCATCTGTCCATCTGCTGTTTCTTGTCAGTGATGATTTCTCCAGTCAAGGTTTTCAAGGGCACTTTTGATCACTGGCCCACAGGCTTTCTTTATTCCTTCATTCATGCTTCTTGCTCCTTATTCTGTTAATTTTAATTAAAATATTTTAGGGGAAAAAACGAGGGGGCGTGGTTGTAGTTTTGAATCTACAAAATAAAACATGCATTCAGTAGGGGTGATAAAAGATACAATATTTCTAAAGATTTGGGGGGGGGGGGGGGGGTGAGAATTAGCACGGCCAAGCACAAGTGGCACATCGGGAGAATGAGTTTCTTCGTCACAAACGGAACTGGTAGTATTAGCCGTCACACGCTGCTGCATACATGGACGAGGCTCAGATTTGAGCACCCATGGAATGTCCGGAGTGTAAGGATGATACCCAACATATTGTTTTTTTTTGGCGCTCGCTCGCTTTGAACTCAAGCGTAGTCCAACACACTATTTATAGTAGTGATGGACTGAATTTTGGTTGGATTAGATGTTCCCATAACAGTGTCCCTCGCCATCAGGCGAAACCCCCTCCGACTTCAGAGGGATTGTAATTTGTCAAGACGACAGGTCAACATTTTAGTCCAGCTGTCCAGTGTATGGGGTTTTTAAACCCCTGAACTCGGCATCAGCACACGGTTTTTAAGAACACGCGTTTAACCCATTCGGCCATACGGACCTGCACCCAAACATATAACTAAAATGCCAAGAATCTTAGGCACGCCATGTCGTAAACAACTCATGAATACAGTCCAACAACCTCAAGTACGAGGATGCAGGCGACTGCGATCACCCAGGGTTTGACGTGGATAACAAGCAGCGAGCCACCAAAGCAACAACATTCTTGATTTCAAGTCTGCACGGGTTAAAGCTCAATGGAGGAGGACATGGACGAAAACCTAGCATTGATAGTTCTCTCTCTCTCTCTCTCTCTCTCTCTCTCTCTCCTCTCTCTCTCTCTCTCTCTCTCTCTTTCTCTCTCTCTCTCTCTTCCCCCCCTCTCTCTCTCTCTCTCTCTCTCTCTCTCTCCCCTCTCTCTCTCTCTCTCTTGCAGGGGCGTGCATGGAAATACTATCTGCGACCAAAAGCCTATGTCTGGGACCTGAAAGCCTATGTCTGGGACCTGAAAGCCTATGTCTGTGAACCTGAAAGCCTCGTGGCTAGTCGTGGTCTGCCGTACCATGGTCGCTGGCGCAGGCACAGATGCGGATTCGCATTGATTGATTATTAAATTTGACCTGGCCCCCCAGGTGCCCCAACCTAAAATGGGCACCAGGAAATTGGGAAACGATTGGGATGTGATGTTACATCACACCTGGAGTGCCGATCGATCTTAAACAATATGCGCGACACATCTGTTTAAAATACCTTTAGGCGAGAATTGATGAACGAAATAAACAAGAGGCAAGTGAAATATTTCAGCCACGTTAAAAGAATAACACTTTATACAACCCCAAAATTAACGGGAGG